>JAJJWW010005366.1:0-80094 GCA_023531295.1 Papaver armeniacum | reverse complement strand
AGGTCGAGAAGATGGGCTCATATGAGGATTGAAGCTGGTGGTAATGATTAAGGGTTTTGAGATGAATCGAGAGTTGGGAGCAAGATGGGTTTGATGCTGTTGTTGCTGATACGAGAGAAATCAAGAAATTGAAGGGGATAGAGCAGAGAGACGCTGATCAAATTCATTAGTCATGGCGGAGATGATGTTCAAATCTCAATGAACAATTGATTGTGAATTAATGGAGGTTCTGGAAAGAATGGGTTTGAAGGAATAAAGGGTTTACTGTGTTTTGAAATCAGATCGAAATGAATTGAATGTCGTTGTTGCAGAAAGTTAGGGTTCTCTGAGTTCATCATGAAATGCAGGGGAATGAATGGGTTTTGAGTTGCTAATGAAGATAGTACTGCAGTGAAGAATGTGTTGGAATTGCTTTAGATGTATGCTAGGAATGTCGCAGGTATGGAGCTGAAAATTGAGGCCTAAATTTGGCCGGGAAACGCCAGCAAACAAATGGAACTCGGCCGGTGTTCTGCTCTGGCGAGTTAACTCAGTGAACCCGATGACCGATCCAACTCTTCATTTGCGAGTAAGACCATTCGCCCACTAGAAGCCGACTCCGTCTTGACTCAGTGTCTGACTACTCCTTCCCTTGACCCATTGACTAACGAAGACTGTTAGTTTGACAGTTAACTCTAACTATACAGTGACGGAATATTCCATTCCCAGCGACAGAATCTCAGGTGACCGGCGGCGACTTTTCTGGCCGGATTCCGGTGAACTCCAGGGACTTTTCAGGCGACCAAAATTGCAGAATTTTGTGTGATTTCTCTCATGGGATGTGAAGACTTGGGTTTGGAATTGGATGGAGAATTTGGTTCAAATTTGGAAAGAGAAGATGGAAGATTTGAGAGAGACTTGAATTTGGAAATTGAATTATTATGGAATGAGGATTCTATTCCTTGGAAGATTTGGAGAACATTGAAGCCTATAAATAGAGAAGTTCTCTACACACTTTTACACACACCTCTCTACACACACAACACTTCTCTCTTTATTCTTTGTGTGAACTCCTTAGCATGAGTAACTAATTTTCTATTGATTGAGGATGAATTCCTAGTTCTTAATATATGATTTGAGTTTTGTTTTCAATTCTATCTTGAAGTTTTTCACATGATTATCGTTTGTTTTTACTAATAGGAATGTTTATACATTCATGGTTGATTGATAGATTGTTTAGAGTGCACGCTAAATTGATTTGTTAATTTGATCTAAAGCTAGTGAAAGTTAGGGGATAAGTAATCGTTTCTTGACTCTTTACACAAGTACCAAACACGAGACCTTGCGGAGGGATTCCGTGGAGCAATTGTGTGTGAAAACAACGTTAGCAAGTAGACCTTGATCTAAGAGTCTAACTACTAATATCAACCTAATAAGTTCATAAATCTTAATGCGTTTATTTAAATTACATCTTGAGTGATCTACTACTAGGTGGTTTGGTAAATAGAATCCTAGTCGAGAACTTCCGTATTCGGTGATACAAGGGATTTAGGGGTTTAGCACCGATCTAGCCGCTTTACCTACGGTTGGTGATAATCTATGACTAATAACAAGTAGAAAAGAACATAACTTGAATCATTGTTTTGCAACGAAGAAGGATTCCTTGATCTTGTCTCTCTTATTGATTTCAACTTTATCTTTGAATTGCTTTGTTTATTTTCTTTTGCTTTACACCCCCCTTTTTGTGACAATTTTTACAACTAAAATTCTCTTGCTCCTCGTGGGAACGAACTTGACTACACTATATTACTTGTTAATTAGGTGGAAAATATTAATTAATTTGTTGTGGTTACGACACGCATCAATTGTGCACCCCAGCGAGACTTATCGTTCTTCATATTTATTACTTCATAATTTTCGAAGAAGTTTTCTACTGAATACTTTTCAGCAGCTATCTCTAGGTTTGCGAATTTAGGATTTTTGACTGTGTCAGTATATAAAGATCCCTTACCGGCACCACGATTGGCAAACTCAAGCATTAAACGGATACAATCTCCGCTTAGTTGATAAATAGCTCGCGAGAATTTCTCATGAGCAAGAATTTCATAGAACAAGGGCAATTCAGGGTTGTAGAGAGGAATGGGAAGACCTGCGAGAATTTGGCCTAGCGAGACTATGACTTTTTGATCATCACAATGATGATCAGTAAATAATTTGGCGGAAAGAATGGATGACGATTCTTGATCAGGGATGGTAGATAACGTGAAACCTTTATTTTGTAGATCCTTTTGAATATCACCCAAAAGAACTCCATACCTACGACCAGATGGAGCCATCCTTACAGTATGGGAATGAGTGGAAAGTTAAAGATAAAGAGAATGAAGAAAAGGAAGATTTACAGCAGCAGAAGCGTAAATTGTAGAGGAGGATTGAAGAAAAATTGCAGAGAAAGTAAAAAAGAAGAAGATGAGGGTGAGAAAACTATATATAGAGAAGGTTTCTCGAGAAGATAAATGCATTTAATGCGAGAGGAGACGTGAATGGTCAGGAAAAAACGGTTAAAAGAGACGTGTCAAGAAAAGAGTGGAAGAAGAAACACGTGTAATAAATTCTGTGGGAAGGTACGAAGTCATATCAAAACAGATAAAGATGAACAGTTGCGGACAGATAAAGATGAACAGTTGCGGCATTTCAAAAATACTGGTTCTCATGACATTCTCTTCTTCGTAGAGAAGACATGAGAAGAGGCAAGATGTAGGATCAGAATATCGCGACATTAATACTTGCGAGATCAATAAACAACAAACGTTGTGATGGCGTCACAGATGTGTAATATAAATGACGCAAATGAGAAAAAACAACCGAACATAAGAAAGGCGTAAGACTTGGCGAGATTTGGGAGCGTCGCGAGATTTTACCTTTGTACACTTACGACACTTCGCGAGACGTTCCCGAAAATAAAGGACAGCTTAGCTGTCATCCATTATGTAATACCCTATATAAAGAGCCGAGCAGGCCCGTTGAGAGAGATCTTTTTTCGGGTGTTGAGCAAGTCATTAGGAGAGAGAAAATTTAGAGTGATTGTAATTCTTTAGCCCACTTTCCATTTGTCTTGTAAATAATCAAGAAATTTAATAAAAGAAGTTATCAATATTCATCTAAAATGGTTTAGATTGTGTGAATCCTTATAAGGGGTGTAGTGTAGGATTTCCTGCAACTACAAGTACAATGGATTACGGGAAAGAAAAAAAAAAACCTAATTCAAATTCCCAATTTCAGATAAACCCTAAATTTCAGAACATCAATCATCCCAACTTCGATTATTATCAACAAAAAACTTTTTGAGATGCATTTTGTTATCAAAACAATAACACGACGACAAATATTGCATCAAAAGCAAGTTGGATAAAAAGAATCTGATAAGAAAATATCACGCCCATAACTCAATTATATGTGCGCGTGCCTATCCGAGACTGAGGTGATGCCCTTTCCGAAAGAACTTTCACAGAATCCTCAAAGTATGTGGACCGGACTGGTTTCACGAAAGAAAAATATAACAAACAAAAATATAAAACACCATAGTACAATGGATTACTAGAAAGAAAAAAAACCTAATTCAAATTCCCAATTTCGTATAAACCCTAAATTTAACATCAATCATCTCAACTTCGATTATTATCAACAAAAACATCATGCATGAGTTAATGAAAACCTGAAATTAACAATTACTTGTTCACTCGACTAGGCTAAGAGAATGTATCATTTTCCGATTTCGCCTATACCGAAGATGCGTACATAAACCATTTTAGTATCTTCTTCCTTTTTTTCTTTAAATTCTTACTCATCTTCGAAACAACAACTTTAATTTATAACTCCAAAAGTTTCTTCCAACACCACCTTCTTCCACATGTTTCTTCTTCATCATCAACCAATAACTCTCATTTGAACTGATCTATCTACTCATCATTTCCATGTTTGATGCAAGGTTAATTAGGGTTTAGCTGAACTTCCCACTACCCAGAGAAATGAAGAAAGAGAAGAAGTAAAAGTTAAAGTGAGAATTGTGTGTTGCTAGACACATATTTTGTATTTAAAGCAAGAGAAAGAGCCTTGAAAGCTGGTCAATGTCATGTCTATGGACCTCATGGTGCACTCTTGTGTCTGTTGGATGGCTAGTCATCTCTTGGATGCATTTCGATAGTTGTTCTCATAATTGTACCATGGAATAACTTTTTGAGATGCAATTTGATATCAAAAAAATAACACGACGACAAATATTGCATCAAAAGCAAGTTGGATAAAGAATCTGGATAAGAAAAGATCACGCCCATAACTCAATTATATGTGTGCGTGCCCATCTCGAGATGGAGGAGATGCCCTTCTGAAAGAACTTTCACAGAGAATCCTCTGAAGTATGTGGACTGGACTGGTTTACGAAAGAAAAATATAACAAACAAAAAATATAAAACACCATAATACAATGGATTACGAGAAAGGAAAAAAAAACCTAATTCAAATTCCCAATTTCAAATAAACCCTAAATTTCAGAACATCAATCATCTCAACTTCGATTATTATCAACAAAAACATCATGCATGAGTCAATGAAAACCTGAAATTAACAATTACTTGTTCACTCGACTAGGGCTAAGAGAATGTATCATTTTCCGATTTCGCCTATACCGAAGATGCGTACATTAACCATTTTTGTATCTTCTTCCTTTACTTCTTTCTGGTCTTCTGAATCTTCAGAAACAACAACTTTATTTTATAACTCCAAAAATTTCTTCCAACACCACCTTCTTCCACATGTTTCTTCTTCATCATCAACCAATAACTCTCATTTGAACTGATCTATCTACTCATCATTTCCTTGTTTGATGCAGGGTTAATTAGGGTTTAGCTGAACTTCCCACTACCCAAAGAAAAGAAGAAAAGAGAAGAAGGGAAAGTGAAAGTGAGACTTGTGTGTTGCTAGACACATATTTTGTATTTAAAGCAAGAGAAAGAGCCTTGAAAGATGGTCAATGTCATGTATATGGACCTCATGGTGCACTCTTGTGTCTGTTGGATGGCTAGTCATCTCTTGGGTGCATTTCGATAGTTGTTCTCATAATTTTACCATGGAACAACTTTTTGAGATGCATTTTGATATCAAAACAATAACACGACGACAAATATTGCATCAAAAGCAAGTTGGATAAAGAATGCGGATAAAAAATATCACGCCCATAACTCGATTATATGTGGCGTGCCCGTCCGAGACGGAGGAGATGCCCTTGGAAAGAATTTTCACAAGAAAGTCTGGAAGTATGTGGACCGGACTGGTTTACGAAAGAAAATATAACAAACAAAAAATATAAAACACCATAGTACAATGGATTACTGAAAGAAAAAAAAACCTAATTCAAATTCCCAATTTCCAGATAAACCCTAAATTTCAGAACATCATTCATCTCAACTTCGATTATTATCAACAAAAACATCATGCATGAGTCAATGAAAACCTGAAATTAACAATTACATGTTCACTCGACTAGGTCTAAGAGAATGTATCATTTTCCGATATCGCATATACCGAAGATGCGTACATAAACCATTTTTGTATCTTCTTCCTTTTCTTCTTTTCTCGGTCTTCGAATCTTCGAAACAACAACTTTAATTTATAACTCCAAAATTTCTTCCAACACCACCTTCTTCCAAATGTTTCTTCTTCATCATCAACCAATAACTCTCTCATTTGAACCCTTTATCTACTCATCATTTCTTTGTTTGATGCAGGTTAATTAGGGTTTAGCTGAACTTCCCACTACCCAGAGAAAACAAGAAAAGAGAAGAAGGAAAAGTGAAAGTGAGACTTGTGTGTTGCTAGACACATATTTTGTATTTAAACCAAGAGAAAGAGCCTTGAAAGCTGGTCAATGTCATGTCTATGGACCTCATGGTGCACTCTTGTGTTTGTTGGATGGCTAGTCATCTCTTGGGTGCATTTCGATAGTTGTTCTCATAATTGTACCATGGAACAACTTTTTGAAATGCATTTGATATCAAAACAATAACATGACGACAAATATTGCATCAAAAGCAAGTTGGATAAAGAATCGGATAAAAAATATCACGCCCATAACTCAATTATATGTGCGCGTGCCCATCTCGAGACTTCAGGAGATACCTTTCGAAAGAACTTTCACAGAGAATCCTCTCAAGTATGTGGACTGGACTAGTTTCTACGAAAGAAAAATATAACAAACAAACAATATAAAACACCATAGTACAATGGATTACGGAAATAAAAAAAAAAAAACCTAATTCAAATTCCCAATTTCAGATAAACCCTAAATTTGTAACATCAATCATCTCAACTTCGATTATTATCAACAAAAACATCATGCATGAGTCAATGAAAACCTGAAATTAACAATTACCTGTTCACTCGACTAGGGCTAAGAGAATGTATCATTTTCCGATTTCGACTCTGTCGAACGCCTTAGACATATCTATCTTTAGACCCATATGTCCTATCTTCCTCTTTTTCTTACTTCTCATCGTATGGATGATCTCATGGGCAGTGATGACATTGTTCGAGATTTAACGGCCAGGGACAAAAGCTGATTGGAAGGGGGAGATGAGCTTATCAAGAAGGGGTTTTAATCTGTTTGCTAGGATCTTGGAGATTAATTTATAGACCGTATTACATAGGGAAATGGGTCAAAATCTCCCATAACAGTTGGGAATTGGATTTTGGGAATGAGAGTTATGAAAGTAGCATTGAGTTCTTTTAGGAGGCATTTCTGGATGAAAAAGTCTTGGACAGCTTTTATTATCATTTTTGATGAGGATCCAGTTTTTATGAAAGAAAATGGCAGGAAAACCATCGGGTCCTGGGGATTTATTAGGGTGCATTCCAAAAAGGGCAAATTTTACTTCTTCTTCTTGGGGTATCAAGATGAGTTTTGCATTTTCCTCCTCAGTTATGCTTCTAGGGATCAAATCTAGAATGTGTGGAGGAATTTCTTTGTTCTCAGAGGTGGACATCTCCGAGAAGTGAGAAAGCAAAACATTAGAAATTTCGTTTATATCCTTACACCAGTCCTCCTTTTTGTCTTTTAAGGTATCTATTCTAAGCCTTCTATAGTTTTGCTTAACAGCGGTATGGAAGAAACCTGTGTTTCGATCCCCCAACTTAAGCGAATTTTCAGTGGCTTTTAATTTCCACAGAGCCCCTCAAAGTTGCACCATTTTTCAAGGTCAGAGTTTAGGTGTAAAAGCACATTTGAACTTTCTGGCAGTTTCCTAACATTTTTTGCATTTTCAATAGCCTTTGTTGTTGTAGTTGCAGGAAATCCCACACTACACCCCTCATAATATTTCATAGATCTAAATCTATTTCATAATCAAAATAAAGATTAAAATGCTAAAATTATAAAATGGACACAAGGATTTTTACGTGGTTCGATCAATGTGATCTACATCCACGGTTCTTCACTATGATTGTTGAGGTTACATTAGTATTACATTTACAATCTCCATTAATGGATATTTTGTAGAGCTCTAGATCTAATTTTAGGGAAGAAGATGATAAAGAAAATAAATCTCTTTTAAAAATATCTCTCTCAAAATATCTCTGTCTCTCTTCCCAAAATTCTTCCCCCTTTCTCTCTCCCCGCTCTCTTTTTTTATATAGTGTTTACATAGTGGATGACAGCTCATGTACAACTAATATTTCCCTTAATTTCGATTTATCTTGCGACATTTCGCAGGGAGTATAAATGTTAAGTCTCGTGACACTCTAGTTTTCGCAAAATCTTCACACTTTCTTCATGTTTCTATCACCACTATCTATTGCGACATCGATCTGCGACACTCGCAAAGTGTCATTGGTGAGGATTTCGCAAGTATGTCCTTGCTGCGATATTCGGCTCCTACATCTTGCCTCTTTTTCCTTGAATATTGCTTGAAGAGCGATCTTTAAGGAAAAATCCGTTGTTGTGTGCAATCTTTGATCTTTGTTGATGAATGAACGAATGAAAGAATATCGGACTTGAAAAGTACGTACTTGCCTCTATTCTTTTGCGGAGTTCCGAAGCTGAAATAAATAAGAAGTATCAACTCTTGAAGTATGCGAAGTATGAAGTATCCTTGAAGAAATATAAGAAGTACTTAATCCTCGAAATATATAAGAAGTATGAAGTATCCTTTTAGAAGTATAAGAAGTATCATCCTTGATTGCGAATAAGAAGTATTGCCTCTATTCATGCGAAATTATTACTCCATTTTTGATGAGGATTCTGTTGTTCATTAGTGAACATCCACTTTGGAAATGATTCTTGCCGAGAAGATGAAGAACATAAAATGTTTTCTTGGTTATCCATAGTTGCCTCTCTGCTTCTTTATCGATGAGGGTAGAATCCTTGAGAAAGTGTTGATTAAGCGAACTGTTTTTGCATTCTTATTTTGCCTCTGTGTGTCATGTTTTGTGCTCATGCGATAGTATAATCTCTTGGTGATTATCTTATCTTGTGAAATAATCACATTCTGCGAAATTCTTAATAATTCCGCGAAATTCTTTAAAATACTTGTTCGAATATAATGCTTATGTAATGATTATGTTATGAAATGTGTATGCGATATTTATGCCATGAAATGCTTATGCGATGCTTTCATGATGCGAGTATGATGCTTGTATGATGAGAATGCTTATCTACTGCAATGTATAGCTAATGTTTGTGTTACTTAGCTTATTTTTCCGTTCTAAACTTGATGTAGCTTTAAATTGCTTCCATTCTTTATTTCTCTGATTTTGTCTCTAGTATATGCATTCCTCTTTGCATATTTATTGTTCTCGCAGTTCTTACTTGTGCTTCATCTTTCTTATTCTGCACTATTAGTATCGCATAATAATATGATCGAATATCAATTGTGCAGCGTTTGCATTGCCTCGGCCTCATTATCATGTATATGTTCGCAAGCTTATCATTTAATCATTTTTCTCAAGATCGCAAGCTTATCATGTAATCATTTTTGCGATAAAAGAACCGTATTACCTACATCCAAATTGTTTATGTTGAATCTTGTCCTTGCGACAAGATCGCGGGGACGTCTTTACATTTTCATGTAATGACCCATTGATCTTGCCTTATCATTTATCTTGTGTGGTCTTATTTTGCCTTCCTAGTTAAAGGTCTTATTTTGCCACCTCGTTGCGACAAGATCGCAGGGATGTCTTTACATTTTCATGTAATGACCCATTGACCTTGTCTTATCATTTCTTAAGTATTTTTGCCTCTCGTAGGATATTTTATTTGCGACAATATGACAGGCTTAAATACTCTTGCGAATGTAAAATCCCATGACATTGCCGTCTTTGCGACGGAATCGCGGGACGTCTTTACATTTTCATGCAAAAACCCATTGATCTCGTCTTATCCTTGCGTTAGTATTATTGCCTCTACGGGATCATCGCACAAATATGACAAGCCTAAATTTCCTTGCGAAAATAAAGCCTCATGACATTTGCGTCTTTTGACACTTATCAGCTCCCTAATGGAGGGTGCCGCCCTTATCTTCTCCCCCGGTTGCCCCTTCAAGGAGGCGTACATCGACCATACAAGACTAGCTCCTCCCATCCTAGGTCTTAACAACAACCGTTGTTTTCGTGACCTCTTATCCCTTATACCTATATGGCTTATGGTTACGAGACTGCACCCTAAGTGGAGTTTTCTTCGGGCCGAGTGCGGCATATACCAAGACTTGCCAAGAATGGCCGAGACACTTCAAATGCCCCGGGCACTCTTGGCTCAACCGTGTACCCGGCGCCTTGAGCATACACGACTCCTTGGAAGAGACCCTCGGGCGTCCAACCAGGTATAACCTTATATATATAGTTGGAAATCCAAGGTATCTCTCCCGGATAGGCTTTCATGGGCCCCCAAATCTCCATGACTCGGAGTTCCGAGCGGTGTAACCTTTTCGCTGAGCCATGTCAAGAGATACCCTCTTATATGACGCACTTTAGGTCTTACATTTGCCTCTTACGAAATATAATTCGCGAACTAGGGTGTACGCCATAAAGGTTCGTCCCATTCACTCACTCATTCATTTTTGTCTCAATCATTCATTTTTGATTATGTCTTCTCATTATCTTTGCGAAATTATCGCATTTCCATTATCTCTGCGAATTATCGCATGTCTTCATTCTTTCATTCATCCTTTCATTCATTCCTTCATTTATGTCATTTTCTTTCATTTATTCTCATAATATCATAGCATTTGAAGTAAAGTAAATATTCAAGAGAAATATATAAATTAATCTGCGAGATTTTTCTCGAATCTTTGAAATCTTGAAATCTTAGTAATATTTGTAATCTTGCGATTGAATCGCTTTTTTGTAATCAAATCAAAAATCTTTTATTTTCTGTAGAAGTTAAATGTTCAAGGAAAGTGGTAATTAGCTTTTGTGGTTTTCTGCTGTTGTTGTCTCTTGCGAAGTATATGATTTGCTTGCGAGGCTAGCATCCTCGAAATGTATAAACATCGCACAAAATATAATTATCTCGCAATAAAAGAAGTGCGAGAAATGAGATTTGAACCCTTGACCCGCCTCATGCATATTCTCGCACCATACCAACTGTTCTAACCCTCTCTTTGGGAATTTATTTGCGAGATAATCATCAACTTTCTCCTTTGCGAAATAGGAAAAGTCCGTGCGAAAATTTCGCATAACAAAATAAGTGTGCGAGAAGCAAGAATTGATCCTGCGACCTTCGCGCTTGCATTCATGCTTCCTGACCAACCGTGCTAGCCCCGCCTCTGCGAAGTGTGTCTGCGAAATAACCACCTACTTTCTTCTTGCGAAATATCCTTACGAAATTATCAAAGATCGTGCGAAGTAAACATTTGCGTGAAGCAAACGAACATCTGCGAAGTGTTTGTGCTTTGAACGTTCGCAAGGTAAACATTTGGGAAGTGCAAAAACTCTTTGCGAATGGGGAGATTCGAACCCTAAACATCAAACTCCTTCCCTTTAATGGGCCGACCATCCAGCTAGCTTCAAAAGAAACACATATTGCCACTCTATTATTCTTCCTTTCTTTTGATGGTTCCAAAAAGTGTGAAAAATATTAAGCTTTGCGAGAATTGATCATGCGAACTCTAACCCATACTCCTAATCCTGACCATCTGCCCAGCTACTTGTTGTTTTCTAATTTCATAACCTTATTCCATTTATTCTCATTTGAAAGTTCAAAAATATGCGAAAATTCGCGAGAGGTGGGAATTGAACCTGCGACCTCAAGCTCATTGTCTTTACCTCGACCAACTTTGCTTGGCTGCGAACTATCTCTGCGAAATAATAACTTACTTTCTTACGTGTGAAATACCCTTGCGAAATATCCATGCGAAAAATATACATTTGTTGGGATTTGAACACGCGACCATGAACTCATTAATTTTACATGAGATAACCAATCATCTTGCGCCTCTTGTTTGCGAAATAATGAAACAACCTTGCGAAATTATCCATTTTTTCCCTTCAAAAAGAAGAAAATTATGCTCGCAAGTGAATTCGAACTTGCAACCTCAAACTCACATATTGCTTCTGAACCAAGCTGTTCAAGAACCTCTCTGCAAAATTAACCCACAACTTTTTTCTTTATTCTCTTATTCGCCACTGAAAAATAAAAAATATGCGTCTCTGCGAATTCGAACCCTTGACCTCTTGCTTATTCGCACCAACTCAAACCATCTTTGCGAGCTTATGTTTGTGATAAAAATCACATCGTTTTGTTCTTATCCCTATCTTCGTTCTTCCTTTATTTCCTTCAACAATTTCCTCTTGCTTTTTCTCCTGAACATGGAAATCTTTCATTGAAACCTTGATTTTCTTAGTGAATTTCACCACGAAAACTAATTTTTTTCTCTTCTTCTTTTCATGTCTTTGAATTGTTGATGATGTTTACTCTCTCGAAAGTGTGATTTCTCCCATGAAATTTCCATTTTGAACCTAAACTTTGTAGATCTAGAAAAATATGAATAGTAATTAATCTTCATGAGAATTTCTTGAACCAACACATTACAGGAAGGATAAATCCTTTACTCCTCCCTGTTTCTAGCGCATATGTAGTTGCAGAAAATCCCACACTACACCCCTCATAATATTTCATAGATCTAAATCTATTTCATAATCAAAATAAAGATTAAAATGCTAAAATTATAAAATGGACACAAGGATTTTTTACGTGGTTCGATCAATGTGATCTACATCCACGGTTCTTCACTATGATTGTTGAGGTTACATTAGTATTAGATTTACAATCTCCATTAATGGATATTTTGTAGAGCTCTAGATCTAATTTTAGGGGAAGAAGATGATAAAGAAAAATAAATCTCTCTTTAAAAATATCTCTCTTCCCAAAATTCTTCCCCTTTCTCTCTCCCCGCTCTCTTCTTTATATAGTGTTTACATAGTGGATGACAGCTCATGTACAACTAATATTTCCCTTAATTTGGTTTATCTTGCGACATTTCGCGAGGATTATAAATGTTAAGTCTCGAGACACTCTAGTTTTCGCAAGATCTTCACACTTTCTTCATGTTTCTATCACCACTATCTATTGCGTCATCAGTCTGCGACACTCGCAAAGTGTCATTGGTGAGGATTTCGCAAGTATGTCCTTGCTGCGATATTCTGCTCCTACAGTTGTTTTCTTTATAAGATGTTGAATTTTTCCAAAATAATCCCTATTCCATTTCTTTATCAGCAGTTTTACATTTTTTAGCCTAGAAACTAGACTAAAAGCCGAAGATCCTTGGATTTCAATCTTCCGGGCTTCCTCTATAACCTCAAGGCAAGTAAGATCTTCTAAAAGAAACCAAAGAACTTGAATGGTTTTGCACCATCTTTCCATATAGGAGAGGTTTTTAACGGGATGGGGAATGGTCTCGATGCTATAGGTGGTAGGTGGTGAAGATTTGCGGATGGGTGGCGGTTAACCAACTATCATTTGCGAAAGCTCTATCTATTCTCAGCTTCTATAAAGGCGTTTCCTTTACGTTTATTAGACCGAGTAAAGGGTAACCCACAAAGCCCAAATCTATGAGTTTAGCCTTATTGATGAGGTTATGGAAAAAGAAACTTTCATTTTGGTTTATAGGCCCCCCTCCTCGTTTTTCATCAGCTCCTAAGACGAAATTAAGGTCTCCTAGGACAAACCACGACAGCTCCACAGAATTAGCTAAGTTTTGGAAGTAAGTCCAGGACGCCAACTTAGTTTCCTTGCAGGGTTACCATAAACACAAGACAACATCCACTGCATGGAAGTTGTCAAGTCTGTGATGATAGTATCTATTTGAAAATCATTGACATTTAAAATATCAACTTTGACATTTGCATTCCAGGCTAGAAAGAGTCCTCCAGCAGTCCCAATGAAACCTTTTGGATCGACAATCACGACATCAGAGAATTTAAGTTTTTTAATAGTACAATTTACAGCTTCTCTAGATTGTTTAGTTTGAGACAAAAACAATGTCAGGGTGGTACTCCTTGACAAGATTGTGAAGATGAGTTTTGGAAAAGGGTTTTCCTATCTCTTGAATGTTCTATGAGAGTATATTTATAGACATTTTATGCTTAATGAGAGCACGAGAAAAAGAGAGATGCTTAGAAAGGAATCTATTAGAGATGGAGTGTTGAAAAGCAGGTGTTAGAAAGGGAAATTCGAGAGAGATAGTTTTGGCACTTTCTAATTTCATAATCCTAGAGAGGGTTTGATCGACTCCAATCCAAATAACAAGGAATGAAAGGAATTTAAGAACTGGTTTTTCAAAAGCTTTCCTTAGATGCAGTCCTAGAAGTCTGTAATTGTATATGAGGTTCCTCCTAATGATAATAACAAACCAATAAGAAATACAAACTTTTCTTTTGAAGGTACCACATTTCTTGTGCCATAAGGTAGACTTCACAATAAAGAGATCATGAACATGGATAGTAGTATCTTGATGAAGTAATTCTGCAGGTAAATAGTGATGATGATGGTTATAGGTACATACCTTATTTTCCTCTTCTACCTGCTCCTTTGCTGCACCAATTGCCGCCTCTCCCACTTTTCCACTGGTTCTCTAATCATCATGAGCATCTTCTGGTTCTTTCACAGTCTCACTAAATGGCACTTTCACTTTGTCCGCGAAGAGGCTATGAGTTGGTTTTTGAATTTCTAGTGGGTTTGCTGGCCAAGGGGTGGTATTGAAAGGGAAAGATATGAGAAGAGGGGGGGTCGTGATAGTTTTTGAGGGTTGATCAGGGCCGAGAAAAGTAGAGATCGCGCTTTGATCACTGATAATTTTGGTATTGAAAGTAAAGGGAAGTTTTTCTTGTTCAATTGGATGGGTTTTTGACTTTGTATTGGCCGTGAAGTATTGATGAGGAGGAATTAGAACTTCAGGGTTAGCTTTTTTAGAATCAGGTTGGGATTGAGCCTTCTTTTTAATTTGATCTCCCCCCCCCTGTAATTTAACCGATTAGGTTTTGAAGCTTTCTTTTAAACATCAGGGGTTCCATTCTCGATTTCCTTGCCTTTACATACTTCGATTTGCCTTTTGCCATCTTCTCTTTTGTTGGGACTCCAAACTGATTGATAAAAATACCCGTGGAGTTACTTACTGAGATTTGATTTGAAATCTCCTCAGAGACAAAGATTGGGGATTTGTTCAGATCTATTCCCGTGTCTAACTTTTCTTCTTCTCTTAACAATTTCATCAGGTTCGCTTTGTTCAACTTAAGCTGGAATCCTTTTTCCAGAGGTGCAATATTTGTAAATGTTGCAAGTTTTAGGGTATCTCCTGATCTCTTATCTGTGAGCTTCTTTAGTGTATTGGATTCTTCATATTCTTTATCAGCTGACATAACCATCTTTCCTTTGAGATTTATCTCTTTGGGGACAGAGATTTGAGATTTACTCTTTAAAACCAAATCATATCCGCTCGATAAGGGCACCTTTGTGGGTAAAGAGAGCACCATCTGACCCCCTTTCTGGTGGTCCAAAAGATTTTCCTCACATATGATATCTGATCTTTCATGTGTCCACATCTGGCTTGAGTCGTGCGGTGGGCCATGAATATATTCGAAAGCACCTGCCATAGATGCACCTTCTTCTCCGGGGTTGTTCCATCTTGAATTTTATTTACTCCCAGATCTATATTCTCCGTCCAGGATCTTTTTGAAGATAGAGTACCAGTCATGGAGATTTCACTGCCAGAGGAGCTGACATGAGTAGCTTCAAAGTCTTCATCAGATACCTTGAGGCTGAAACTCGGGCGGATTGCTGGTGCTACCAAGTTTTGGATTGGTCGAGAAGAAGAGCCAATCAGATCTTGGAAATTAAAAACTTCTTCTGTAACTATTTGGTGTAAGAGTTGAGATGTTTTCATGTCAATCATTTGCTCCATCTGGTCATAGGCCAGTGCCATTCTTGTTACTTTCTCATATTCAGGTTCATTAAGAACGCGTGAGAAGAAATTTGGTGACGGAGCTCTGCATCTTTCCCTTGGATGGTTGATAACTCTGCACAACTTGCAAAAAGAATTTGGCAATGGCTCATAGTATAACATGACATCAATCCAATCATTTTCCCTTTGATACACTTTGAACGTAGCATCTAGCTTTTTGTTTAGTTCCATCTGTACCAAGTATCTAGCAAAAGGTCGAGCATGGTTACAATCTTGTGGTAGTTCTTTCATGATGAAAACACCAATTCCATTTGCGACCATTTATGGTATCCTTTCTCAAAAGAACTCCACAGGGAGATTTAGATAGCTAACCCAGAGATTAACCACAGTTGTGTTGATAAGGTTTGCTGGAATTGCAAACTGGTATGCTTTTACCACCATAATCCAAGCATCATACTTTGTTGGGGAGTATCTTATTGCCCGTTGAGCATCATCAGGCGTCTGCAGCTCCATAATGAATTTGTTGTTTTCGTTTGAGCCACTGACAAGGGTTTCCAGAGGAAGATACGTTAAGACCCAAAGGAATTGCAGCATTTCCATCATTTTCCTGATGTTTAACTTGAAAGGACAGAAGATGTGTGCCACTACAAGACACTCAGATTTGATTCTGCATCTTGAGCTTGTTTCACTAGGGATGACCAGGAATTTGGATAAAGACAACTGGGTGTTCATTCTATCAATTATTTCATTCTCCATGTGCGAAGCAGACGTCGAAGGTGATTGGTTGTTCATTCGGTACTTGGGAGGAGATCGGAGGGGAGATGAAATGTTTCTTTTTACTGAACAACTTTGAGAATTTTTTACAGAGGCTAGCCATTAAATCGTAGAGGAATAGTCCAAAGAGCCACCATTGTATTTTAAGCGTAGCAATAACTTTTTTTGGTAAAGTGGTTGGAACATTTACATATTGCGAACTATATTTACTATTGTTCATGATAGCAAAAGGGGATGAAAAGATAGGGGAGAGCCTTGCGAAAGGGACAATTCATGAGAGGATGGAAGGATAAGAATATTAACTGAGAGTTTAAATAGGGATAGGAGAAGTTCCAAAAGGAGTAGACAGAGACTGACAGAAAAGAGGTACGCCGAATTGCAGTGGGAGAAACTTAATCTCATCAAAGACTTAAATGGGGGGATAAGTTGTGGAATGGGTGAGAAGGTAGCAGAGGAAAGGGAAAGTGCCTTTAGTGAAACCTGAAAAAAACTAGAAAGAGATCAGATAACATGAGAAATTAAAACAGATATTTCTTACCAGGGAGAGGCGACGACGGTGCCGGAGGTAGATCGGAAAATCAGGGGAATGAAGCTTAGTTCATTATCTTCCTTGTTGTTGCAAGGTTAAGGTGTTTTGGCTATGAAAAGGTGTTTCTAAAAAAAAAAAAAAAATTTTAGATAGGGCTTGTAAAAAAATTGTGACGTAATGATGATGGTTGCAGAGCGTCTCTCTCCTTCAAATTGAATGATCTTCTTTGAGTGGTTGCTTGGGGGATATACAACCTTTTTTGTATGACATATTTCCACCCTCCAATTCATCACATATTTCCACCCTCCATATCCATAGTATTAGTTTGACATCTGAATAAGAGAGCCATTTTTTTGTCATCTACGGTCTCAATGAGGAACATCACACCCTTCTTCCGCATTAGACACACCTCTACATCATATAAGATAGTTTTAATGGTTAGAATTTAGTAGTTGGATTGAGTAGGCATTACTGCAAGTTAATGTGAAAGAGTGAAAACTACTAAATATTTGCATTCCCAAAACATGGTGGAGCACTATCCATTGCTTAATAGCATATAATATTCCCTTTCTTGACAAAGTTTTACGCGGACAATTATGAGAAATATTTCAACCATGAAACTCAAATTCAAAACCAAATAATAATCCTCGAATAGCTTCAAAATTGCAGGAATGAAAGACTGACTGTAGAGAGCAACAGATGTAGATACATACTGTTTCAACTTTTCATCGAGGGAAGTTTTTACTACCAATTGTGTGCTTGAAAGTACCTCAAGAATACACATGTCAGAATTAATTAGACATGAATGTAGATAACTAAATTACTAAGTGAACGTAACAGATTTATGGATTTACTGATATCCAATATATAACTACAAGCCCGAAAATAGATCTTAGACAGAAAAAGAAAAAGAAAAAAAAAGGAAAGAGGAAATATGTGGGGGTTTGAGTGTTTTGGATCTGCTCATTTATGCTGACAAGACGAGGGTACCCAAATACACCACAATCTTTTAAATATCAACCTATAAGTCTGATACCAAGTGTGATCGTCTATGGACAGAGTCGAGAAAATACAACACTATGGTATGCGCTTTGTGTGATCGTCTATGGATACAAGATCGAGACAATACAACAACAAAGTGTTTATTTGATAATAGGTACGGTGTAAAACCGAAAAACTATAAGATCAATATCAAGTGACTTGGATTAACGTATTTGTAATATATTTAATTATAATAACAATTATAATGCGGAAGTAAAAGGTAAATGACACAACAAGATTTTTTTAACGAGAAAACCGCAAATGCAAAGAAACCTCGTGACCTAGTCCAGTTTTGAATACTCTCAGAGTTAAGCCGTTATACAAAACCTAATACCAACTTCGTATAGTTGAGACCAAGTACACTACCCATAGCTACTTAGTTTCCTCAGTATCCATGCGCCTTCGACTTCTAGAGTCACGCACGTGAATCGCCAATTCTTTTGATCGTATTCCAAACAGTAAAGGATAAAGTTGTTTGGTAACCAGTCTATCCAATCTTGGTAATAAGATATTATGAGTCGTTGACAAAAGCTCTTCCGTTTAATTTAATAAACTCCTTTGTATGGTTAGATCAATCTAAACTTTGATTACCGAAATAACCAAATTCTAGATTTGAAATCAATCAATATAGAACTTAAATAGTAACTATAAGGTGATGTCGATCTCACGCAACTAGCCAATCAAGTCTATCAAAGATAAACACGATTCTAGTTGGATCCTATTCGATCAAGGTTTTTGTACACAATTCACAAGATACGAAAACTAATAAGAAAAACTTCGTCGTCTTAAAATCTTTGTTTGTCTTCAATAATAACCTGCACTGCATAAATTGAATCCTCTTGTGATCAATCACACACAAAACGGAGTATGTTAACAATGGATTATCACAAGATGTGTTTACATCCTAAAATGGTAAAGATCCCGTCGATACTTTGATCTTGTTTGAGTAAGCCTTTTATCATAAGATAAGTTTCTCAAGAATAAACAAACTAGGTGCAATCAAAGTTTCAACAACCGTTAGTCAATCAAATCAATAACTGAAACTAAAATAACAATGCAGTTATCTACTTTCCCGTCAATGGTACTCGTAGAGCTTATTGATCCCACATAAGTCTTTAAACGAGCGGTCGTAAGAGATTTCGCCTAATTAGGGTACTTTCCTCTCCAGATAGACGGATCCACCGGAAACAACACGAATGAAGTTTGCCTGACTCTTAGGATAGTTTTGCAAGAAAATTCAAAACCGAAAATATTCTCAAGATATTCATTAAAGTACCTAATTTCGGTTTTCTTATTACCTATTAATTACCAAACCATATTTCTGAAAACTCCCTTAGAAAACTTCTATTATTAGTGTAGCACATTAACTAATAATATTTTCCCAAGGATATACTTTAATTGCTGGTAATTAAAACATATATTATGAAAATCATAATTAAATGCTTTTCAATATTTTTGTTTGGGATCACCTTGAGTACCAAGGAATATCTTTGAACAATTAATGGTAAGAGTTATGTACATGTTCAAATAATGTCGGCATATACAAGTTTCTCAGCAAACCCTAATTCCAAGCTTCACACAAAATATAAAGAGATATGTGAATATTGGAAACTCGATTTTGCTCCTTGGATCGGTTCTACCATGAATAACAATGTAAGTTGTGATCGGTTATACAATGCTTCCCAAACTAGGTTGTGACCGGTTACACATTTCTTCCCAAAGGTAAATTGTGATCGGTTACACCTTACTTCCCGAGTGAGCTTGTGATCGGTTACACTTTGCTTCCAAAAGGTAGCTTGTGATCGGTTACACCTTAATTCCAAAAGGTAGCTTGTGACCAATTACAACTAACTCCCGATGTAACTTGTGACCTGTTACACCATGCTTCACAAAGTAGCTTGTGGTCGATTATTACATGCTACAAAGTATAGGCTATGACCGGTTATACCTCAATTCTCAACATAAGTTAAGATAGGTTCTACCTTGTATATTCAATAAAGAACCTGACCTATCATGATTTCTTTTGGATTATGAAATAAGTTCATATATGTACTTCCTTTAAACAAATGTTATAAAACATTGTTTCCTAGGGTGAAATCATACCTATATCTTACACATAATCAAGTAACTAAATGCAAATATTATGTTGATGTTGTATTTACGAAGTTCCAAAAAATAAGCGTTTATACTTCGTAAATCAATAAATTCCTTGACACTTTGATCATAATGATATGACCAAGTCTAACAAGTAGAGTATTATATATCTACAGCTTCACATGTTATGTTTCAACATAATCCGACTTGAAAGATACGTTAGGAATGAAAACAAGTTCAAGTCAATATTACTAACCTCAAGTGGAAGGATGATATCCTCGTTGTAGTCGTTACTTCATCACATTTTTTAGGTCTTCGGAGTAATACTTATACGTCTCAACATTCCTAGACTTTCTAGTCTAACCTAAACGAAGTTGACACTAGTATTTAATCAAGAGACTCTAAATGAGTTTTGATACTAAAAAATGAAACCAAACTTGACATACCAACGCTTGGTGGGTTCAATAGAGCTATGATCTAACATCTGCTGCTCCCCATCAGTAATCCCTTCTTACACATGATAAGAATGTAATTCCCCATACTTCTTCATTTTATTAACACGAAGCTGCATCTCGCTTGGAAACTCACAGGGCTCAAATATCCTATCCCCCCTTTAGCAACTTGCATTTTCCTTGGGAAATCTGCTGGTTAGTTCATATAACTTCCAAAATTGATTATTAAATCGGTGCTACAGTAATTCTTCCCTCAATTCATAGTGACTTTCATGTGATCAAATATGGTATCAAGTTCATCAATTGGCACATAATACGTCAAACAAGATGCACAAAACACATCAAAATAATATGAAGATTAACCACGTGAGAAACCACATCTTCCCGGCTTGCTAAGTAGGAAACACTTATTTACATTGAATGTCACCAAAGCAGCATTGCACGCTATGTACATTCGAGTGGTATCAGGTTACTCACCAAGAAGTTCCAAACCCTTCTTGATACCCTCCACCGTGTAGTAAAATTCAGAAACACCAACTCGGGCACATCCATTTTTAGCAACAACGTACAGATTCACCACCCATATGCCTGATGATTATACCAAATACACCCTTTGCTATGCTATGCTACTCTTTTCTTTGCGCACATTCTTGTAATAACCATCCACACAAACAACATATATTTCATCTCGATAAATTGGCACTTGTCCTCTACAAGTTTCTTTAGATCCTTGTTTCATTGCTAAAGCGAACACCTTGCTGCTAATCTTCCATTACAAACCTTTCGATGCTGGATCTTCTTCGGGATCAGAATCATACCAGACAAAATGTATCAGTTTTACTCCCCATTAATACTCATCCTCTTCACCTTCTTCTTCTTAGATCCTTGTTGTTCATAACTAACATATTGGTAACTCACATGACATGAGATTTCTTGATGAGTGCGAGGATCATTAAAGGTGGAGGAATTAGCCAAGGCGGGATAATTGTTGGTAAAACTATCCATCTGTTATTAAAGAATATTAAAAGGCAATCAATCAAACACTAAAAAGTAAAAATATTTTTAAACCCCAAGGGTTAAAAATCCTTTTCCGACAACCGACTAGAAAGATCTACCAAAACATTTAGACCCAAAAAAACAGAACTCATCTGCAATATAAAAATGGGTCTCCAGAAATTTACATTTTGGCATTGTCTAATTTGTGTCTTGTGAGTCATTTTTGTAATTGTATCCATAATGATATAATCCCAAATCTAAGAAATATTTCAAGCACGCAAAATCAAGGTTTGGAAAACAGGTCACGACCACGAGAGGTGATCGTTTACAATGCGTTTTGACGGGTGTGAGCACGTTTTCGGCAAAAAAAAAACGCGTTATTTAGGGGGGGACGCGTTTTTTATACATTTTAAAATAACTCGCGTTATAACGGTTAAACAAAAAATGTAAAAGAAATAGAATACGAAATTCCTATATAACGGTTATAACGTGCGTGAAAACAGTTATAGCGGGTCCAACTACGCTGTTACAACGTTTTTTATATATTGTTATTTTATTCCCTTTTATTTTAAAAATTTTAATTATAATATTTTAAGATTTAGTTTAAAAAATAAAAAATTGTAAGAAAATATTAATATATTTTTTTCTAAAAAACTTTTAATTTAGAAAATTTTAATTATAATCCAATATAATGTTAAGCTTTAGTTGCATGAATGAAAAGTCACTCTAAAGACCAACATATGTATGTAATTACCATTTCAGCTTTGCATTGAGAGGACCTTTTGCTACCAATTGTGCTTGAGAGTACCTAAGAATATCATGAATAGTCAAATTCAATCTTACTAATACACATTTCAGAATTACTTAGAGAAGAAAAATTACTGGGTAAACATAACAAAATTACAGATATACCCTATCGTTTTTTGTTGCTTAAAGAAACATGGAAGGCCAAAGTGTTAACCAAGTTTCGAAAAAAGGGTCACGACTCAAGTTATGGCCACTGAGTGTGACCGTTATAACGCGTTTTGACGTTTCGGGACAAAAACGCGTTACTTAGAAGAAAAAAAAAAATTGCTTTTTATGCGTGAAAACGTTATAACAAGTCTAAACAACTTTGTTACTAAGTTTACTTTTTTTTTTTAGTACTCCTTTCGCCCTTAAATAGGTGACATATTCCATTTTAAATTTTGTACCACTAATAGATTGTTTATTCATTTTAAAATTTTGTCTCACTAATAGATGACCTATATCATTAAAAAATGAGATATTTCTAAAACTACTATTTTAATTGATTATTGTTACAATATAAGAAACATGCATAATTTAATAGTCGTGTTTATATTCGTTTAACATGTGTTTTAAAATGCTTTTCAATGATATAAAGTATACGAATATCCGTGGTATAGTTTGAGATAAATCATACAACTCTAAATTTTCACTAATTATTATCCATGATAAATATATTGTAAGAAAAAATAGGTAAAAATACTCCTATCTCCTCTTTGCCTTTAAGAATTGTGCAAACTTGAGCTAGGTCACTTATTGAGGGACGAGGGAGTAAATTTTTTATAAGTTTTTTTTTTTACTATACAAATTTCAAACCTTGCTTTGGCCTCAACTAAGTAAGTTGGAAGTAGCAATAAATGGGTAAAATTCACATTCTAATACCCAGAAGCCTAACTTAAACAAAATTTCATTATTTTTCTTTTCCAGAAGCATTATAAATAAAATTTCATGAAACCATTCCCAAATACAAACTAAGCTAATCAAAGCAACTATAAATTCATAATACTGATATCGAATACATGAAAACCCACTGACAAGCAGGGACGGTATTAGGGGGTGGCTTACCTAGGCTTAAGCCCACCCCAAAACTCATAAAAAGTTGTTTAGTGAATGTAATTTTTAACATTTGTGGAACTTAGCCCAGGTACAAATTTCAGTTAGCCCACTAGGAAGATATAATTCTCTATGAAATCAATTCAACGAAATTGAAACACGGTCCCACTAGAAAGATATAACCTTTAATATTACATCTCAAGGTTCTAAGACTAAAGTAGTTTTTTTCTTTAAAAACATTTAAAAACTAAAGTAAAGAACACGTATTCTTCTTTGTTTCTTAAAATTATTAAGCTAACCAACTAAACACGTATTTATCTTTGTTTGCTATGTGTCGTCTAAAACATGGGTCATTTTTCTTTTTTATTACTCCTCATGTTTCACCATGCTACGAAAATTAAACATTAAAGGGTGTGAAGAATAACATAACTTCCTAGATGTATCATTGTCGATCGATTCATTTTTGCTTTTCTTTCTGGCAAATATAAGTATATCGACAAATATTACATAGCGTAGCGAGAAAGCAACATTCGAGAAAGACAAAAGAGCCGTGAGATAGCAAAATCCGCAACCACTTCCGAGCATTTTGCTTTGGAAACAACTCTCGAACTGATATCCGGTATGTAGAAAATAAAAAATAGCATGTCGCACCAGGTATTATAACTGCAGTCATCAATATTGCAATCGAAAAGTTAAATAGAGTATTGGCTAAAAAAAAAAAAATTAGCCCACCCAGACATAAAATCCTGGATCCGTCGCTGCTGACAACGCCTACCAAGCCACTCGCCCATATTTTGCGGCCTGTCTTGTTCAATTGTTTCACAAACGGAAAGTTTACTATCATTTCACCAACAATAAGAAAAATGTCTTGCCTTCTGTGAGCACTGCAATGATGCGCTTGCTTGGAGAACTTTTACTTCTGTAGCAAAGAGGGCAAAAACCCAACAAGGATCTGCTTGGAGCTTTATTTCCTAATTTGATTGGGGGCCAAACATTTTAATTGGGGGCCAAGCACTAGAGGACAAAAAAGGTCACCCAATCCTAATTTGGGTCACCCCTTATAAAAATATTTTATAAATGGCTAAATTGCCCCTGAGTGATTAGTATTAAGATTTAATTAAGTTGATTAGTGTGATAATTTTGTTTAGATAAAAATCAGGTTTTGGGATTAAAATTTTGGGAAATTTTAGTTTTGGGTTTTTTTTTTAGAAGAAGAAGAGGAGTTTTGAGAGGAAAAACTAGGGTTTTTAGAAATGAGTGATTCAAGTGGAGGGAATGAGGTTGGTGAAGGTTCAAACAATAACCATGATTGTATTGATGGTGAGATTGTCTCTAATGATCCTATGGATTGGATGTTTGATGAAGAGATGTTAATGGAGGAAGCCATGAATAATGGTGGAAATGAAGATCCTACTTGCTCAAAATGAAGGAACCGATACTCCAAATGAAGAACCCGCACCTCAAAACAATCAGGTAAACCTCATATACTCTATAAATTGTCTGAATGGTGCTCCAAGGGGTCGATTGATGGTCACTATGGAATTACTCAGAGTGAGGGTCGTTATAGTCGGGTGTTGTATACGCCAACGACCCTAAAGAGTCGTCATACTGTTGACACACATGGCGACGACTCTAACCTGCAACTTTTAATGGTGATGAAAAATCGTCAAGGTGGTGTGTTAAACCATGACGACTGTTTATAATGTTCACCTAGAGTCGTTAGTTGATTCGTTTAATACCCAGACGACTCTCGAATCCAAACTCTCTGTATAAAAAGGCAAGTTTTTGTGTGTTTGAGTCGTCATAGGGATATTCTGATATACTGACGACCCTAACCAACCATTTATAATGTTCACCTAGAGTCGTTAACCAATAACAAAGGGTCGTCAAAACAGGGTCGTCATTTTCAACCTAATACGATAACGACTCTATTCTAGGGCAAAAAATGTTGAAGTAGCGGATTAGGGTCGTCATCTTCATCCTAATACACTAACGATTTTTCATAGAATCAGCATGCAAATGAAAAGTCATTAGGGGTTTTCATTTCGATACTAACGACTCTTACACTGAAATTTCGATACTAACGATTACAAGGTGGGTTTAAGTTCACATATCTTCTAATTGGAAACATAGATTTCTTGGGTTTTGATTTTTGGCGACGATTACGCGATGAATCGGTTGAAGAAAAAAAAATTCTTCAAAATAGTCGTTAATGGCGGTGGTGGAGAAGAGAACGGGGAGGAGAGGAAGAAGAAGAAGAGAAGCCTAATTAAGGTTTTTTATTAAGGTTAACTTATTTTTAATGTTTAGTTTTAAGTAAGGGTAAAATAGTATTTTCATAGTCGGATTAATATGCCCCTGAAAATTTTGGGGTGCAAATAAAATTTGTTGGCCCCCAATTAAAAGTTCTGGCCCCAATCAAATTAGGCTTTATTTTTACCATCCCACAAGTGGCTAGTGGAAACACGAATTAAAAAACATCACTCAAATTACTGTTTTCTGAATATCTTCGCAGTAAACACTCTAAGATAAATATCCATTTTCAGGATATTAGGCCGTTGTCTTGGAATCTTCCTAGTCAAAAAGTGGAAGATAAATATCCATTTTCAGGATATTATTGATTCGAAGTTGCTATTGATTCCATCTTCTTCTTCCTTCTTCCTTCTTGGTCGGCTGAAAAATTCATTTAACTTGGGGTTTAGATTAATATCCATTACACACATCTCACTGTAAGAAAGAAATTTGTTTGAGAAAAAATTCAACTTTTTTTGAACTTAGGTTGTGAGTTAAATCACTACCATTACTCATCTCACACTGTAACAAACTAGCTTTGTTTGAGATTTTTTTCTCTCAAAAAAACAGAGTAAAACACCCGCTTCTAAGTTCTAACACATTAGGAACAACATCTTTTTGAAACCCACTTCCGTTATTATTTATTTTTGTTGATGAATTCCACATTATATGATGCAAATAACTTGATGATGATGATTTTCCCAGTAACCGATCAGCTGATGATGTTGATATTCTCATCAAAATATTATGATTATGATGATGATCATTTGAATAAGAAGAAAAACGAACCATCGATGATAAATGTTGTACTGCTAGATCCTTCCGTTTTTTATTTTAATTTTAATTTTTGAGAAAGAAAAAAAAATCCAAACTTGGTTTCGATCGAATAAATATCCAATAAGAGAAGCCGGAATGTGCACCCCGGTTTTGACAGGGTGCACAAATTTGGACTCAATTCTTAGATTGGAGGTTGAATAATACTTGTAGGAATAAGTACAATATCGACTAATTTTGTCAAAGTACTATATTATTAACTAACTGCAATACAAATACAAGCACTCCAATTATTAATCACACTTCAATACTACTTCTTGTTGGAATACAACAACGTGGCTCCAATTGCTTTGATTGCACTACGAATCATTGGGGATGAATACAACTTGATTTGAATTTTTAAAGAAAAACAAACCATTTTTTTTTTTTTTGAAAATAAGATTTATATTACTAGGCCATTATTAATCTGCTAATTCAGGCTCTTCAGAGACTAACTCTTGATGAGTTGCTCTTCCAATGACTGAATTTGTTGGATTAATCATGGCAGAACAAGATACATAGGTAGTGTCATTATAGTTACATACTTCATATGCTTTGACAGTGTCAAAAACAATTGCAGAAATTAAAAAGCCTGGAGCTTGATCAGTCCAAAAGTTGTGTTACTTGATCGTCACCCTTCTTTTGCCAACAAGTCTGCCACCTTGTTTGCGCGTCTATCAACATACTGAAAACCTTTAAAAGAAACTAATTTATCTGCTACTAGTTTAACATCTTCCAAGATTTCCAGTTCACATCATTTGTCTTTCCTTGTAAATACTTTATGGTTGCCTGGTTATCCCCTTCTATCGCCAAGTTTTGAACATTGTGTCTGTTAGCCCATTGTACTGCCCTTAGCAGAGCTACAACTTCTGCCTCTTGAGCTGAGAAGGTCCTGCACCATCCATATTCTGTTGCTCGAAAGGTGCCTGTTGATTTTCGAAAAACTAAACCAAAACCAGCATTAGTATGCTCTGAAATCCAAGAAGCGTCACAATTTATCTTTACAGTATTCATACTTGGAAAATGCCAGTAATGTAAGGTTTTGATGTGACTGATATTTGCTTGAGCTGTGTTATGCAAGTGTGTTGGATGCCAATAGTCATAGTGTCTTATTATGTCTAAGGCAAGCTGTGTAGGGGTTCTAGATTTATCCTCAAAAATTCTAAGGCATCTCTCTTTTCCAAATAAACCAACATTTGGTTGCAGCGAGAGCCATAGAAATTGAATTTGTATCCCCTTCTAACTATTCATTATATTTATGCAGGAAAGTATTATTCAAATTATTAGAATTTTGAGATTGAGATACTCCCTGTGAGGCCATTGGCTGAAGATTCCAAACCTCCTTTGCATAATCACATTCAAAAAAGAGATGGTAAGTAGTTTCAATGACTCTTTACAGAAAACACACTTATTATCTATGGATCTAATATTTTGTCTAGTTGGTAATGCATCTTGTAAGCATTTCCATATAAACATTTTGATCCTCTGTGAAGTATCCATAGTCCAGAGACCTTTCCAAAAAATTTTGGTTTTGGCAGGAATTGAACAAGAAGATTAGAGAGTTTATATCATAAAGGGATTTAACGGAGAATTCTCCATTCCTTGTTAAAGTCCACCAAGTTTATCCCTTTTCAGGGAACCTTCAGTTGAAGGGAATAATATAATATTTGTAATTTCTGCCTGTTAGAGTTATCAAATAATGAATGTAACAGATCAGTATTCCACTTATTTGTGTTTGAGCCTATGAGCTCGGACAAAGTGTTATAGTAGTGTTTATAGATGGAAAAGACTCTCCCGAGGTCTCTCTTCTAGGCGGAAGCCAAGTATCATCCCAAATGTTAATCGGAAACCATTACCTACCTCCCAAATGCTATACTTTTTTATGCGAGCTATTCCTTGTAAAATACACTTCCAAATCCAAGAAGATTGAGATTTCTTTTTGGAGTGTAAAGCTCCAGATTTCTTAAAGTATTTACCTTTAAGAATTTGAGCCCAGAGATCCTCAGGGTTACTAACTAGTCTCCAAGCTATTCTACTGATCATAGCTTGGTTGACCTTATTTTCTTCTTTAAAACCTGAACCCCCTTGGTGTATTGGATTATATAAGAAATCAAAAGATTTAATGTATATACCCTTAGAATTATTATTTTTTCCCCACCAAAAGTCCCTTTGAATGTCATTTATTCTTTTTGTTAACTTTTTTGGAAGAACAAAACATCCCATACTCAAAATAGGCATGCTGGAAAGAACACATTCTAATTCCATATTTCCCGTACTGAATGTGGTGAGACTCCTAAACCCAGAATTCCATATTTCCCAAACCCCCAAGTTGAAGACATGTGTGCGCGTGCACAACAAGCTTGGGATACCGGCCTGCAACAAAGTAATTTATAACTACAATCAGATTCTAATTCGAATACATAAAACTAAACTAAATGAAAACTTAAATTGATAGTTACCACTTACCAGATCAGGACATTTTCACATTCAAAGATTTTATAACATCCCAAAAAAATGGGTGTTCAAGGATCGTGGTTACCGTCGACGTTAGAACCGATATGGTTCTGCAATTAATAATTTACAATCATTTATAATTTTAATACTAATCAAGTAAATGACAATGAAAACTTACATCAACAGTTACCTGATTTGTCAACTAGGGAAAAGAGCATGTGTCATTTTCCGATTCCGTCCATACCAAGACGAGTACCAATAAACCCATCTGTTTGTTTCTTCTTCTTCCTTTTCTTCTTTTTAGTCTTCCGAATCTTTAGAAACAATAACTTTAATTTATAACTCAAAAAATTTCTTCCAACACCTTCACCTTCCGTATCTTCTCTATGTTTCTTCATTGACAAACAACCAATTAGATCTCAACCATTTGATGTAAAGCTAATTAGGGTTTAGGGCTTCCTTTTCACAGGATGAAAACATTTATGAAGTGAGTCAGTGTTATTTATGAAGTGAGTCAGTCAATGCTTAGCTGAGCGAGCAACCCACTATTTCAAAGAGAAAACCACAAGCAATACCCGGAGAAGAATAGAAGAAGAAAATAGAAAGTAAAAGAAAAAGAGAGAGTGAACTCGGAAACCAACCTTGAAAGCTGCGGAACCAGCAAAAGAAGGATAAGAAAGCATGACCCTAGGATGGTTAATGTCATAGACCTCATGGTGTTGTGGCTACACATCCTCCATGGTTCGATAGTTGTTCTCATAATTGTACCATGGAACAGCTTTTTGAGATGCATTTTGACATCAAAACAATATAATATGAGGACAAATGTCGCATTGAAAGGAAGTTGGATCAAGTATCATCACCGCTGGAAAAGAAGATATCACTCCCAATCCCATAACTCAATTATAGTATCTTGTTAGTGATGGAGCCAGACATTTTCTCAAATGGGGCAAATTTATATAGGAAACTTCTGTGCATAATAATGAGTAAGCGGCCGTAGGCCGCTCGATTTTTTTATGACAATTTTATTACTTTTTAGTTTTTACTAAGTGAAATGAAATCACAAAATATTTTAATTACATTAAACATAGAAATTTAGATGGATTTTTATTTTTAAGTCACACATTTGATTTATTTTTATTAATTTGATATGAGTTTTATAGTATTGATCCCAATAAAAATGAAAATTCAGTTCTATTTAGCATATTTTCCCCCGCAAGACCTGTAAATTACAAAAATGGTAAGCTTATACCAAAGGAATTTCAAAATCAAGTGGGGGCTGAGGACCCATTTGTCCCCGTTTCACTCCGTCCCTGTATGTTGTGCACGGTATGTTCCTCCAGTTTGGTTACTTCCGGCAGTCGAGGGGATCATTAGCCTTTTTGAAGGCCTTTATCTATCTATAAAATAAAAAATAAAATAATATGTCGTGCGCGTGCCCATCTTAGCATAGTATGTGGACTGGTTTGAATCAATGTGATAGAGGGTGATGATTCCATCCATTAAAAGTAGAAAATGATATAACAGGATGGCATACCTAACAAGCCTACCACAAGTATGCGTACATTGGCAAGACAAAACCATAATCTACAACCTTTCTTGTTCAATCATTTCAACACATAAATCTGAATTTTAACCAGGAAGAGTTGCATTTTGTAACCACGGGATAGCTGCTGCAAGGAGAGGTTTTCCTTGTATCAAGCATTAAAATATCTTGATGAATTTTGTTCGCAAGTCATCTGAACAGATGCCATTGAATTTTTTTAACAATTCTATTATACGGGTTTACTTCTATGACATCAAGTATCCAATAAGTTTAACACAAAATTGGTCAAAAAGACCAAAATCAATAATTCCTGGGTGAAAAAGACACTTAGGTTTAATCATCATTTAAATAGCCAAAAATTAAAAAAAGATCTTTGTTTAAATGGACAAAAATTTAAAAATAGGCGAGGATGTAAATCAGTTTCATCCTCGTACATTTTCAAATATTTTTTCTTATTTTTATTTTCACAGGATGCATCCAGGTTCATCCTTTGCTATTTTTTTAAGTATAAGCGGGATGAATCCGGTTTCATCCTCTTTATTTTTTTTATTATTTCACCGTACTTTTTTACTTGTCCATTTGAACCGTGTTTTAAATTTTTTTGGACAAATGACCCATTTTCTCTAAGTTTAAAAACATATCGCTCTTTCTTTTTATTCATTGCATCACTCACAAGAGAATAAAGTTCACTTTACAGATCCAGGGACAATTCAGTATTTCTAAGGTTTCTCCTATGCACCCCGATTACAATTCAAATTACCATCTAACAGTGGCAAGTAGAAACACGGATAAGCAAAAATGTTTATCTCACAAATCCTATCATAGCAAGGTGTTGAATTTTTTTTTTTCCTTATAGCAGGCACACCAGACAAAATAAACCGTGCGAAGACTCAACAGACTGCACTCTTCACTAATCACATGCATCCTGCAAAAAGAATTGGGTATTTGTACCAGATTAGAGACGCTACTGTATATATAGTATGAAGAGCTTATTATTTAACATAGACCTTAAAAAAACTTGTTTTTTAACAACTCCGCGGACAGTCCTTCCTCCCTAAGCCTCCCTTTATTACCATTGAATTGTCACATGGACTTCCACGTCTATTTCTTATGCAAGCAATGAAGAAGAAAAACTAGTGAGACATTCTTCTTGTGGTCCATTACTTTCTTGCATAGGAACTGGAGAAACAAGAACTGGTATTAGATAGATATGAGTTCAAATATCACCGGGCTAACTGAGCATAGAAACTCAGCAGAGCTTCTAGCATCTCTAGTTATGGTAAGGTTTTTGATGCAGGATTTCTAATACAAAAATAAAAAAGCAACATAGAATCAATTGGCATTACAGAAAAGGAAACTAATGTAAGAATATTTTTGTATGACTAAAATATTCCCTTGGGCCCATGTAATAATCTTGGTAATCTAGATTATTGCTATACTTATGTTCGGTTTCATTTATGGGATTATTATTCCTAATATCTCTTCTTTGATGGGCGGTCCCGAGATTTAATGCCAACACTAAATCCTGTAACTTGGTCCTCCTTCTACCTATAAGAGGAACACAATAACCATCACATGATTGGGTTGAATTTATCATTCATAACGTACGAGGTGAAGAAGGAGAAACCAGGACCTCCACAAGGTATTATGGTTACATAAAGATGATTGGTGATGTACTCCGGATTAGCGTCATAAGGTATTTCTTCTAAACTAATCTTGCATATTTATTGAGTGATTATCATGAAGTTCAACGATCCGACCGTTATGTATCTATAAAATTAAATCTTATAGTTGGCATCTAGAGCAAGCGTTTAGAACTCATGATTATTCGTTAATGGTATGCAATAATAAGTCGTCTATTTGATTCCCTTGCGATTAAATATACATCGTGTGCTTTATTAAATTTTCAAATGAAAACAAAACACCACGACTTAAGAACTCTGAATCAAATATGGGACGCCGCTGAAGTAATTTTTTCTTTTTACGGTTTGTATGTTTTTCGGTAAATTTGGAAACAAACAAAACTCAACACGTTTCTAATAATAATGGGCCTGTGCTAATGATGAGTTGTAACCATAAGTTATTTAAAAAGTTCTTTAAAAACATTAAGTTGGGCTTTTGAAAAGATACAGATAAATGATGGTCCACATTACGTAATTTTTCGAAAGAATGACCGAGTCAACTCAGCCCACATATCACTTACCGAGTTAACTTTAAATGTTGACTATATTTTGACGTAGCTGTTGACTCTTAATTTCTACATGCTGCTCTTTTGTTCACCGAGAGTCATAACGATTAATAGGTGTCGTGTCGGGTCATAGCAAATACTCCATTGATTCACTGTTTGCTTAAGAAAATGACATTCCGTCTGTTGTGCCATAATGTAAAGGCATGTTTTGTTGTTTAAAAAATGGGCTCATGAATGTATTTTATGTAAAGAACTAGCCCTTAACCCGTGCCGTAACGGCACGGGCCATGATGTTGGTTCATTTTTAATATATCGTATAATTTGTGTCCCTAATACTTATCAACTCCTTATGATTTTATATGGGTTTGTCATAAAAATAGTCGGGATTTTCCTCTCTTTTTTTCTTTTTTTTTTTCCTTTAATATTTTACCACCGGAGATTTGCTCAAACGAAAGAAATATAATCTTAACTTCCGGACAATTTTTTATTTAGGTTCATTGCTTATAATGAGATAATGCTCTACATGAACATGGAAGTTTAAATATTTTTTGAAATATGTCGTCGTGACTCATCTCAAATGAAATCAACTAATCAATATCGTCCATAAAAGTATCCCCATGCTCCTATTTCGCTCCAAATGACTCATTTATCATGGTCATGTTCTCGATCCTCCAAATAGGCAGAGAATAATATTTTTTTGCATCAAGCAGATGATACAAACTCTCCAATGTGACATGATTTTCCTATAATTTTTCAACACCCATCGATGATAATGTTTAAAATGTGTACCAATTACCTTTTCAAAGGGATTGTATATATGCAAACCTCTCATTAAATCTTCAACAAAGTATTGTGCCCAACGGTTAAATTAACGAAGGCTTTGGTAACTTCAAAAGTCTTGGACATTTTGTCACTTCCATATGTTCCTACCTTCACTTGGAATACAATCGCGACACATTACCTCATAAAGAACCTTGAAAACATATTGTACTCCCCGATCCTATTTCAAATTTATAGGTTGTCAATAGATCCTTTACCAAAAGTTGACATCTTCTACATTGAATATTTATAAATAAAAAAATATGGTATTGTGGATCGTTGCTTTCTAAGATTGTAGTTTTAAAATTGGTCTCTTCAAGTCCCACGACTTTCTAAGTTTATATATCTTGTTTGTTTTTAACATTTTAGTTAGCCATATTATGTTTGTTACTAACTTTAAACTTGATGTCATCTTCTACTCATGAACTTTATGTGATTTCAGAATCGAAATAGTTATACCTCTTTCATTCGTATCAAGTAATCCATCGTATATCCCAACAATTCCTTTCTTTTGCCGTTTCCGGACCATCGGTAGCCATTATCATCAAACGCAATCTGTCTAATTTTTGTTGATGTTATGTATTTGCAATGTTCATTTTTCTTAAATAAATAGATTGTGGAAAAACTAAAAAAAGAACATAAGTATTTCATCGGGTCTAAGTTACTATATCCAAAATATCCTATTACATCGCCTTGGTGCCTTGTTTCCTCAAATTCATCGTTGCATTCTAGACAGTACATGCAACACCAATCATTTGCGAAGTGAGCTATTTGCGCAAGTGTGGTCAATGTATCCCTTACCTGTAATAATAATAACAATACGTCAATTTTTTTCAAGGCGTCCAGTTGTAAATGGTATGAATCTAATGGATTTGAATTGTACCTCAATCTTAGATATCACCTTCTTCTCAGATAACATAGCAATTTAGGAAGGACAAATCTTGACCACTCTTTACATAGGCAGAGTTAGCCAAACTATGTTTTGAAATTGTCTTACGTGGAAATTATTATTAATCCATATTTTAGTCGGCTCCTATCGAAGCCGATCTAATTAGTCCTATAGAAAGTTAATCTTAAATTTTTGACCTTATTTATTGACCAAATTATTGAAGTATTCTCAGTCATGTTGTGCTTTGTGTGATCTACCCATCTGTATCTACTCTACCTTCTAACCCAGTGAATGAAACCTATACATATTGATCCATAATTTGATATTGTTGATTTGTAATCAAGAGGTCGCATGATTTGAGAATGTAAAATATAAAAAATATTCTATAAACATCGGAGGCGAAATTTAGATTTATGATTTAGAGTTTTTTATGATGATTTTGATGAACAAACAAATATTTTCAAACAAATTTATTTGTCTTTGTAGGTAGTTGTCGGCAGAAACAACTCGACATTGATGGTCTTTCAGGAAAAAAAATGTAATAGTACTTGATAGAGCGAATAACATGGCAATTGATTGCACCAATTTTTTAAAATGGACATGTGTTTTTATCGAGTTTATTTTAACATTAAAATGATCAACCACGTTTTCTCTTTGTATAATATAACGTTACATATTTTGTGGCATTACAAAATTAGCATAATATGTTTTTGTTCACCAATGAATCCACATGAATCCATTTTTTTTATCCACCACCACCTAATGGCAGAGCCAAGGGTTGACTAACCTGGCTCTAACCCCTTAAATTTTTAATAACTACATGAATTTTTAGTTTATTTTATAAATAGTATCCATATATATTTATGGTTTAGTCCACCAAAGTTTACATGTTTTTTTTTTTTTTTTTTTTTTTTAAAGTAGGCCTCCTCAATGTCAATTTTTGACTCCACCATCATTGCCGCCACCCCATGTAGGTTGTTGGACGTAATTCTAATTTTCAATCACAAATGCCATGTATGAGGTTTAGATTGAACAAAATGTCACAATTGATTGGTTTCATTTTTTTTTTTTCCGTGTATATATTCTTTTTTATTTTATTGCAATCAATTTTATTTTAACATTAAAAAATCATGATTTATACGATATAGTACCAAAGATAACGGGGGTACCATTTGGGTGATCCAACTACGATCATGAAAATATTATCTTGTATGATATTATCCTTTGAAATATACTGCACCTTCCTTTATCAAAAGTGTTAAAAACAACCAACCACATCTTCCACACTACGATGTTATCGATGTTGTAACGACAACATAAAATTAATATTGTCCATCACTACTCACCAAGACTCAACGTCACTACTTCTTCCACCACAAACCAAAGCCGATTTTGAGGAAAGAGGGAGAAAAAACTCTTGGCAAGTTGGATACATGTGAAAAATGGACTTCGTATCCCATTTTATGATAAAAGAACAAAAATAAATATAATTGTGCTTGGCGCCGCCCTTAACCACCACTAATCTTTCGGCCTCCACCTCTTCTAATACTCATTGGCGCCAAAAATGTCTATTGATATTATTTATCAAATTACTTATTAATAGAAATACATATTATAATTAATTAAGAAAACATTTATAATTAAAACATGATTAGTTATTTATTATGAGCAATTAGTGAAACACATATTAATAAAACACTCTATAATGAATAGATTATTTAGGTTATTTATTATGTGCAATTAGTGAAACACTAATTAATAAAGCAATTATGATATTTAAGTTGAACAAACCACCACCGTTGATTTATCTTTTCTATTAATTCCAACCAAGGTGGAACATCAAGTTAGAGGCCACTCTTATGACACAATAGGTCATGAGTTCGAACCTCCCCATTATAATTTTGAAAATCCATACTTGAGTATTCATTTTTCATTCATAATATTGAAATTAATGCCACGCGTGCGAGTTGTAGGGGGTGGCCAGGAGAACCACAGCCCTTGATTTATCTCTGCCAGGACAAATCCTGACCACCACTAACACAGGCTAACTTATCCTAGCTTTGTTTTGTACTAATGATTTGGTCCTTAGCTTAAATGGTTTCTGTTGGATATTTTCAATAACATAGAAAACAAAACGTTTTTCGTTTTTGGTTTGCCACTATCACGGGGACCGTCCGGTGCCGAATAGATGCAATGGATTTTTGTTGGAGATGAAAAGGTATCTCCAAAGGGTGTGATGATTCACAAAAGACACATCCATTCCCATAAGGCACTATTGATGTCTTTTGGTAGTGAAGAGGCATCTCCAATAGGCATGAGTTCCCTATAAGTAGTGATGATTTGTTTTCATTCAAACAATGGAAAAACATAAAATATTTTCTGTTTCTCTCTAAGCATCATCGTAATCCTATTCTTGTGTGTTCTTGGTTGGGTCAAGTGGTACAAACCTTGAATCCAATTTTTCTGTTGTAGGGCTTTCATTGTATCCTGAAGGCATTATTTCGCATACCTGTTGTAATCGCCAATTGATATTGGGAGGGTAGAAATAATCGTCTAAAAGAAATCTTATGAGCCTTGAAAGTTTGGAGTACAACAATCTCTTCTTTTGTGTTTATTTCATCCTCTGTTTTTACCCAATTTTCCAACAATTTTAGACGATTACTTTCTCGGTAATAGAGGGTGAGACTGTATCTAATTTATCAACAAAAAAAAATTGATGGAATCTGGGACCGGCACAACTACTTTTGACCAGGGTCATAAATCAGAGAGACGTCGTGACTAGGTTCTGAATTGGGTTTTCTTTTATCCCCTTGCAATATTTTTCTGCATGAAGGAGAAACTGGAAAGCAATGATGTATCGTTACATCAATTGAAAAGACGAAGATTGAAAGCAGTTCTCATTATTTTATTATTTGGAAGAAATCCAAATATATACTCGGTCGTGTGCGCACTTGGAGTTTATGGAACTCATTAACTTTCTCAACTCCATTCAAATCTTTTCTTCCTTTTTAATGCATGAATTTTAAATTATTAATTCATGAAAGTTCTCCTTATTAACCAATTTGATTTCTTTTGTGGCAAGTGGAACTAGAAGGAATACAGGCACTGTCTTCGTGGACCCAATCAAAGAATTGAAGATGCAGTGCTTCTGGTTCTAGCCGTGTAAATAATGATGATTTTCTGTGATTCCGTCAAGGATGGACGACGCACAAAGAGAACGAACCAGAAAAGGAAAATATGGAGAGGTCGTTTGTGAATCCTCCGTGACATACACTTCATGAAGGAAGCGGTTCATAAATTTGGGTGTCAGTTTATGAATCAGCGTCTCTCAAAATCCCAACCAAGTTGTGGGAATCTAACGACAAATAGAACGGTTAGTACAGATTAATTTCATTTTATTTTCGTTAATCATGATATAGGGCACCGTTAATGTTTGATTAACTTCATTGGTAGGCTGGGAAAGGTGTTTTTCCTACGGTTAACTGCAAGTGCACAAAGTGCCCCTTGGAGGCGGGGGCAGAGTATGTGTCGATCCTCGGGGAGATGGAGTGTAAGGTTGATCTTAAGGTTTCACTTACTGATTTTTAAAGAAGTAACACAAATGTTGTTTTGTTTTGGTGTCGATACGACAAGGAATTGTTGTGAATGTAATCTAAGGTAGCAAGTAGATTGTAAACAATTTGGAGAACACTAGGGTAGTTGATTCCACCACCTGACCCTATGCTAAGGTAATTCAACTAAGGTTGTGTTCTTGTACCTTCCTAAGGAAGATTCTAAAGGATGATGTATCAACTAATCTTACTAATTCCCCCCTAGTATCAACTTGCCTTCTTACAAAAGACAGTTTGATCACAGTTCCTTGGTTAATTAGCTAAGCATCATTCCCATCTTATTAAGCACATACCTTCTTCCATGGAAGTCTCAAATGGAGAATTTATTAACCACTCTATCTAATTCTCCTTAGAATTGGCTGTCTTCTTACAAAGTCTGGTAATCACGCTTAATTTGATCAATTAGATAACTATACTCATATCCCAATCAAGCTCAGCAAAAACAACAACATGAATATGAATTACTCAACATATTATCAAAGGTTTCATCCACACCCTAGTAATGAAACTTAGAACATAATTAACACACTTCAAAAGAAGCAATTAAACACAAATTAAACTAAGCTTGGTGCACTGGCTAGTCCAGGCATAAGCATTCACATACACATACACTGCTCACCCCTATTTATACATGTAAAAACCCTAATTCACTTCAACTTGGAAAATAAATGGCGACCCACTCACCCAAAGCCTCTGAATTTGTTGTCTCCTCTGCTAATTCACCTCTGCAATGATGTTTCCCTCTTGTTGATTTTAAACCCTAACTTAACTCTTTCTATCTCAACCTTAGCTTCTAGGGTAAAGAGCTATGAAAGAGATAGAGACAAATTAGGAGGTGGCGAAGGCGGCAGCGCTGTTGCTGCTGGTGGCTGTGGTGTCAGGGAACAAGAAGGTGGTTGTGCAGAGTTTGGTCGGGAGAGAAGGAGATGGTGAAGGTCTCAGAATCGTCGGGGAAGAAAAGATAAATGAGAAAGTGAGGATGGGGTTTGGTTCGATGGGTAAGGGTATAGGCGGTTTTGGTGTTGAGCGGGAGCAGCGAGAAATGATGTGTAGGTTGGAGCGACCATCGGATTCAGGGGAGACCAATGCGCGGGCCGATGCGACCGTCGGATGCAGATGGATCAAATCTGATGGCTCAGAATAGACGGGCTTGGATACGGGTTATGGGTCGGGTCTTGGATAGCTCAAGCCCATGTCTTGTAAGTTGGGTTGCTTCTTGTTAGGTTGCAACTCGACACGCGTGAACTTTGGCTTTGCTCCATAGACGTTCATCTCCAAATTTCTGCTCTTTTGGCTCCTCCATTTCTCTGAGCTTTATTTACTACCTAAAAACACAAAATTAATTAGTGCAAGTATTTATTCTTGAAAACAAGGAAAATACGTAATTTGGGATAATATCTCGATTTCGAGCACAAAAGATGAGTTAAATGCCAATAAAAAGGTGTAGAAATATGCAATATTTGGCACTCATCAAATACCCCAAACCCGAATTTTACTTGTCCTCAAGTGAAACGAAATTAGGAAATCCTAACTATACCACCTGTCGCTGGTCTCTCGAATGCATTTAGCGTATGCACTAAGCCTTTAAACCCCTAGGTGTCCCTAGTGGACGAGTTGTAGTCTCGTGAGGGTTTACAGAGGTGTACCCACAAAACCTTCTCCAACTTCGAGTGTAAAAGAGTCTCAAGCATCCAAGGAGCTATGAGGACATAGAGTTTCTCATGCTAGGAACACGAAGTTAGAACTACCAAAGAACGCATTCTCATCCTTAAGAGTTGAGCGAGAAATAGCCATACCATATGAAAGAATTCGGATTCGATAGTGATCACAAGCCTCGACTTCTGCGTCACCAATAAGGTTTTATGATAATTGCACTAAAAAAAAAAGACCGTTTTATTTAGTCTCTCATGTGTGCAGGCAGGAATAAAGAGAGAAATCTTGCACACGTTGAAGGTGAGAAGGATAACCTTCCGAAATAATTTACTGAGACTCCACAGAGTTGTGGACAAAAAGAATCTTTTTCTGATGATCTCTAAGAAAGGAAATCAACCATTAGCAAGGATGGGAATACTCACTTACCTTCTCACCCGATCGACAATTAATATCATTCTCTCTCAGCATTCATAGAAACGTCTTCAATCTTCGGTCTTCGGTCTTCAACTGTTGATGATGAACTTCACAAAAACTTGACATTTTTTTTTTTTTTTTTTTTTTTTTTTTTTTTAAGTACAAGGTGGTAACTAGACTCAGAAAATAAACTACTAATAATAAAAAAAAAAAAATTTAACATAAAACATGAAAATAACAATAAAACAATAAAACTCAATTTTACACAACTTGTATTGTCTTGATTTCACAAACTTCATTGATTCTCATCTTATTTTCTTTTCTTTTCTTTGTTGCATGTAAACCTTGGACTATTTCAACTTTTCTTCAAATATTCTGATGACGCTCCGCTTGCTGACGACGATGTGTTTCTATGAACCTGTTGATGAGGGAGAGAGTGATGCTAACTGCAAATCGAACTACAAGAAGGAGTTTTCATCTTTAAACGTCACCCTCATGATTGACGAAATTAGCACTCAAGAGATCAAAAATAGTGCTTTGAAAGTGGTGCGAAGTTGGGTAGCTCACCATTCCTCGCCTGAATTGACGTACGGTGACACACACTCTAACAGATTTTTAGAAAGTCACAAAAATGAAGGTTGGTGCCTCACTTGATGTAAAAATGGGTAGTCTCCACTATGGGTGATCACAATTCTACTACCGAATATCTATACAGCACCTAATTCGCCCTCCGGCATGGTTAAATCCAACTTTAACGCTCTAATCAACTAAGAAACCCGATTGTGTTCTCCGGTACTTCCAAGTTCAGTTATTTCGGTCAGACTCTCTATGTAAACATAGCTAGAAGCATGCTAGTGACTCTAAGATCTCTAAAAGTTGGAGGTTTTTATGCAAGTATTTACAAAGAGTTTTGAAATTTTTGATTTTTGATTTTTTTTTTTTTTTTGAAATAAAAGACTAAAAACTCTATGTGCAAAAACTCTATATGCAAATGCACCCCCAAACCTAAATCAAACATTGTCCCTCAATGTGTCAACAGATGATAAGAATTCAAAAAGTCACATACCAAGAGAACTATGTTTGATAAGAGAAAAGGGAAGAGATTACCCAACATGTTGGCAGAGCAAGGTTAGAGCTTCATTAGTCAAGGCTAGAATCCAACATTCTCAGCTGAGATCGTATTGGATTAGCACAATATATACAAAAGAAGACTCAACCGATTCAAGATAGAAGATTTAACAAGACCTGCTGGACTATATACAAGAAAAATTCACCATACACCAACAATCTAAAGAGTTGAGGATCAACCCAAAAGATGATATGCAGAAATATGAACATACTTACACATATATAACATGAGAGTGCAAGTAAGGCTGCATATGTGAACGAGTTACCCCTAGACCAAAAGTTGGCAACATATGTGTTTTTGAGCACAAAATCTTGCAATTTTAGAGCGGATCATGCACAAGGTCTAGTTCAAAGTGGACACTTTTAGGAACGGGCAGATACACATTCAACTGTGGTTCTTCAAAGGCATTGTATTTAGCTAAAAATAGTCCAAGAGGACTTGAGAAGCACACAAACTCCCAACCACAGACTAGGTATTATCTGAATAGTTGGTTTAAAATTTTTGTGACAGGCCAAACCTAGGTTGGGTGGAAATCTAGCAACTTGTGACATGGACAGGGGGCCACATGCATCCAATTTGCTCTTATTCATTTGGCTCTTAACATCAATACACACTCTTCCTAAGTCAGAGACAAGAAGTGCAGTATCATGCTCACAATCATTGAACAAATTAGCAAGTCCCAATTGATAATCATCATCAAAAATTTCAACCTCATGCATAAGAGAACCAGGAGACACATCATGTTGTAACCTAGGCAAGGAATCAGATACATCCAAGTTGTTTTCATGCATAGTATCATTGGTGTCAACAAAGATTTCAGCATTTCCCAAGTCACAAACAGGTGGTATAGCATGCTCACCTTCACAGAACAATTGCACAGACCCAAACTCAGAGTTAACATCGCATGCATCTGCAGATTTAGAAGAGGCCTCATTCATGAAATTTGGAGCAAAGCCTAATGTTTCTGAGTCCACAGGTTCCACCATATTTTCAGCATACACATGCTCTTCTAACATATCATATTCATCATCTGAGTAATATGCATACTCATCCCTATTAACAGCATTGGTGTTTTCAGTCAACTCATTATCCTCTAGGTGAGGTTCATATTCAACATTAGTGGATTGACTAAGGGCATACTCCCTTTCTACATTTTGTAGATGACTGAGATTCATCCTTAAGAACATGTTAAATCAGTTCAATTGAAGGGAGTCTTCACTAGTGGGTATGCATGCTTCACATGGTTGTGCACAAGATTCACTAGCAAAGGGAAATTCAGACATGTTGCTATATGGATGATCATGCAGTGCTTTCCATTCAAGTATAGCATTGTTTTGCTCAATGAGTTTGATATTCTCCATTATCGACTGCATACATGGGTTCACTGAAGGACAGCATTGTTCAACCTCCCACTGTGGCGAATGATACATGTGCACATGGTCATTAGATTCTATGTATTGATGGTCAAGACTGTGAAAATGTCCATAACAATCCTAGTGACATCATGGTCTCATGGGGGAGTTCAACATGAATCCTGCCCGTAAGCAAGCTCTCTAATTGACCTATGTGATGATTTTTCATCCCTAGTGTCATCCCAAAATCCTATCATGCCAGGCAATCAAATTGAACTTAAACAGAAACACCCATAGCCAAGCACACACCAAGCATATATAATACTCATTCAAGTACAGCACAGAGAAAGCACAACACAGCTCATGCACAGGTTAGCAGGTGCACAAGGCAAGGCAGAGAATGTGTAAGGTGCACAGGGTAATGGGTTGTGCTCACTCAAGGTGAAGCATGTGCTGGGTTTGTATTCGACATACAACAAGTGAGCTGCTCATGCAAATTCAGTTATTTAACAATTAACTCAGGTGCCACAGGATCATACACAGATTGCAGATATTGGTTCATAGATTCACAAATACAATGGATGCTACAAATGATGAGCAATGCCAAAGACTTTACAAAGAGATTTAACAAAGACATGCAGTGTCAATCGGCTCGATTGACCTCAATTTTCAGAGGTTATACACAATTATGCAGATATCAGCAGGGTTGTGATCACAGGTAAGCTGCAAAGGTGACATACAACCAAGTATGCTATTCAGATGCACAGATATACAACAGATGCAGTTGATGTTCTTGGTTTTCACGAAGTTATGCTCGGGGGTGACAGAGTCAACAGATTAGTTGACAATGCTGTCAACAAAGTTTCGCACCAAAAATGTAAGGCAGATGGGTCAACAGGGTCGGTTGATGTCAACCAACTCAATTGATATCTAGTGACTTTGGCTGGGTATGCAACACAAGTGGGTATACAAGTATGTCAACAGATTCCACAAGCTTGTCAACGAATGAGGCATGCTATGTGCAAAAAGCTGATGGTGTCAACTAAGTAAGTTGATATCAACCACCCGATTGATGTCGAGCTAGGGCTAGCGAGGTTTGCACTGGTGAATATGACTTAGCATCCAACACGAGAGAGTTACACAAGGCTTTCAACCGGCTTGGTTGATATAATAGATCATGCTAAGGGTACAAGGCAACTCTCTCGTTGATATCAACTCTTTCAATTGACATCAACTTGGGTTTTATAACTTGGGCTAACCGGTTGCTTGCCAAACTCAACAAACATTTGGAGCTAGGCACGGGTATGTTGAAGCCTAGGGGTTGCAGTGAAAAGGCAACTAGTTCAGTTGACTCCAATTTTCTCAGGCCATGCTCAGGTTACACACAGATTCAAGGTGATATCATGTAATCATTCAGAAGGATACCAACAATTGCAAATTTCGGGGTTTTGCGGTGTCTCTAATTTATCATGCATACATGGTTCACATACACATATTCATCACACATAGCAAGGTTAGGGAACGATACCACCGATAAAAATCGGGTTTAGGCAATTCCACAAATTGTCCTGCGCCTTTTCCTTCTCTTCCTTGGGTTTGCTCAGCTGCACCACGGGTACCTGTTAGCTCAACAAAGAGTTTTAGTTCTCTGGAGTGCACAGATAAAACAAGGAGTTTAAAACAAGAGAGTACTAATGCAGAAATTTCAAAATAGGGATTCTGCAGTATGAAGATTGGTAGATAATGTCACAAAAGTTAACTCTTGGAATTAAGCACAGAAGTCTGCCGAATCGGCAAGCAACAATATGCAATCGGAGAGGCAATGCTTATGGGAGTGGTGATGCAATGATTCTCGAGAATCGAGATATGCTCCTAATAAATTTCACTAGCATAGATGAGGTTTAGCAATTAGTACATGGAGGTCACAATGCAGCTGAAATGAAACAAATGTGACATACTCGCCAGTAAGCTTGATCTCGATCTAGGCCGAGATCTTTATTGAGATAGCAAATGCAATGCACTATGATCTTCTGACTTCTTTTTTACCTTTAATGGGTTGTTCCATAGATGACAAAAGCTACAAAATGATGCTACAAATGCAAGTGAACAAAAATGATGAAAGATATAGCACACAATGGATTTAGCTAAGATGCAAATAAGATGAACCAAATGAAAAAAATAATAAACAAATGGATTACACTAAGCTACAGAATGCAATTATCCTAAGAAGTAACTACCTAACTGAATGAAATTACAGCTAGAAATGCAAGAGCAAGATGCAGGTGATGGAAAGAACTAAAGAAACTTAACAGGGTGCAGTTTATATAGACAAATGGATTCACACTACTATGATAAGAACACAAAAATTAACTAACAAACACTAACCAGAGGTTACAGGGGTATGTCACAGGATACTAAAGAAAATTTTTACACAACCGAATTATGCTAGAAGGTGTGATAAGTGATGATAGAATTACACAAATTAATAAGATATAAAAACTAATGTAAATTAAGCTTCAACAGTACTAATCAACAGAATGCAGAAAGTTTGAAATCTAAATAAGTATATAAACAGATCTACATTATAATGATAACTGAGTGCAACTGAATATGGGATGGTTGTGATGATGCTACAACTACAATTACTACTATTGAGTTATGATGATGCTGAGTTAAAACTACAGATTTAAGATGACTACAACTACTTATGCAGGTGCCAGACTTACAGGTATTGTATGATACAAGGCAATGATGCTCATGAAGCTATAGCTAAGATTACAAAGCTAAGATGCAATTGACATTTTTAACCATGCAAAGTATATGATGATGCAATTGTCTAAACTACAAAAACAGAAAATAAAGAAGAGAAAATGCAACAACACAAGATGCAAAATGGTCGAAATAAAAGATGCAGAAATGTAAAAAGTTACAGCTAAGTTACACTAACAGTGGTTAAAAGCAAAATTCAAAGCTCATATGTACAAGGGTGAATTGAAAATCAGTGAAGAAAGCAAGTAATCAACACAGAAACACTACCAAATCCCCGGCAGCGGCGCCAAAAACTTGGTAGGCTGGGAAAGGTGTTTTGCCTACGGTTAAATGCAAGTGCACAGTGCCTATTGGAGGCAGGGCAAGTACAGGTCGATCCTCAGGGAGATGGAGTGTGTAAGGTTGATCTTAAGGTTTCACTAACTGATTTTTAAAGAAGTAACACAAATGTTGTTTTTTTTTTTTGGTGTCGATACGACAAGGAATTGTTGTGAATGTAATCTAAGGTAGCAAGTAGATTGTAAACAATTTGGAGAACACTAGGGTAGTTGATTCCACCACCTGACCCTATGCTAAGGTAATTCAACTAAGGTTGTGTTCTTGTACCTTCCTAAGGAAGATTCTAAAGGATGATGTATCAACTAATCTTACTAATTCCCCCCTAGTATCAACTGTCTTCTTATAGCACAGTTGATCACAGGTTCCTTGGTTAATTAGCTAAGCATCATTCCCATCTTATTAAGCACATACCTTCTTCCATGGAAGTCTCAAATGGAGAATTTATTAACCACTCTATCTACACTACGGGAAAATTAGTAATCTACAACTGTAGATTGACAACTCGTAAATTAAAAGTTGTAAAATGTAGTATGTTTTACAACTTTTTCCAACAAAAGCGTTGTCAAAGTAAAATATGTCCAACTCTTAGGACCAACGAGTTCCTAAGAGTAGTGACGAGAATCAGAACCACAACTTGTTGTGTGAAAAGGGTTGTGTAGGATCATAATATCGCAACAACAACGTACTCGCGATATTGTCATTAGCAACATTATTGAACCGTCGCAGACTAACATCAAAAATAACATGTGAGACACACCAAAGAAATACGAAAAGGTATGAAGAGTTCGCGAGAAGGTAGCAAGAGCCAGCGAAATTATCAAAGAGCTCGCGAGAATATGAGCTGTCACCCACTATGTAATATCCTATATAAAGAAGACAGCAGGAGAGAGAAAGGGAGAGGATAATTTGAGTAGGAGAGAGAAAGATATTTGGGAGAGAGATATTTTTTAGAGAGAGAAAGATTTTATTTTCTTTATCATCTTCTTCCCCAAATAATTAGATCTAGAGCTCTACAAAATATCCATTAATGGAGATTGTAAATGTAATTCTTATGTAACCTCAACAATCATAGTGAAGAATCGTGGATGTAGATCACATTGATCGAACCACGTAAAAAATCCTTGTGTCAATTTATATTTTTAGCACTTATATTTGAAATTTAGATGATTAATAAGATTTAGATCTACAAAATATAGTGAGGGTGTAGTGTAGGATTTCCTGCAACTACATATTAGCGCTAGAAACGAGGGGAGAGAGTAATGGATTTTGTCCTTCCGTAACTTGTTGGATCAAGAAATTTCCGTGAAAATTAATTATTGTTCATATTTTTTCTAGATCTATAAAATTTGGGTTCAAAAATGAAAATTTTAGGGAAGAAATCACACTTTCAGGGAGAAAACACCGTCAACAATTCAAGGACATGAAAAGAGGAAGAGAAAAAAAATAGGTTGTTGTGATGAAATTCAAGGAAGAAAGCTAATTTTTTAATGGAAGGTTTCATATTCAGGAGAAAAAGAAAAAGGCAAATTGTTGAAGGAAATAAAGGAAGTATGAAAAAAAAGGATAAGAACAAAACAGCTGTGAATTTTATCACAAAACGAAACTTCGCACGGATGGTTTGAGTTGGAGCGAAGAAGCTTGATGTCGCAAGATCAAATCTCGCCACGGTCATATTTTTCACATTTTTTCTACAGCCTAGAGAGGAGAAAATGAGTATATTCGCAATATTGTTTCATTATTTCGCAAGCGGCAAGTAGCCCGGATGGTCGAGAAGAAGTATGCAAACCGGAGGTCGCGGGTTCGAATCTCCCTCCTCGCAAAGAATTTTTGCTTCGCAAAGAGGGGAAAAATGGATAATCTACTTAAGGTTGTTTCATTCTTTCGCAAACAAGAGCGGCATAGTTGGTCACTGCGAAGTTAATGAGTTCACTATCGCGAGTTCAAGTCTCAACGAACGTGTATTTTCACATGGATTTTTCGCAACGGTATCTCGCAAGAAGAAATTAAGTGATTATTTCGCGAGAGGCATGGCCGGCACGGTTGGTCGGGAGGCATGAATGCGAGCGGAAGGTCGCGAGATCAATTCTTGCTCTCGCACACTTATTTTTGTTATGCGAAATTTTCGCACGAGACTTTGCTTATCTCGCAAAGAATAAAGTTGATGATTATCTCGCGAATGAATTTCGAGAGAGGGTTAAACTCGATTGGTATGGTGCGAGAATATGCAAGAGCGAGTCAAGGGTTCAAGTCTCACTTCTCACATTTCTTTTTGCTACGCGAGATTGACAACAACAACAAACCACAAAAGCTAAGTACCACTTTCCTTAAACATTTTACTTACAGAAAATAAAAGATTTTTGATTTGATTTACAAAACGCGATACAATCGCAGAATTACAAAGATTTCAGAACTACAAAGATTTCACGATTACAAATATTACAAAAGAGAAACCGAGAACAATATCTCGCAAAGATCAATTTATATATTTCCCTTAAATACTCGCTTTGTTTCAAATGAGAATGATATCCAACATGGAGAGTAGTAGCGGGCAAACCTTTATGGCGTACACCCTAGTTCGCGAATTTACTTTAGGATTTCGCAAGAGGCAATGTACCTAAAGTCGTCATATAAGGGGGTACCTATTAGGATCATCTCCATGAAGGATGTTTATCGGATGAGAAAATAAGTTATACAAAGGAAATCAAAACAAAGAAAAACGATTTAAACTTGCAATTAAATGAATATTTTTGATAAAAGAAATGTTGAATACTAATCTAAATTTTTATTTGCATTACAGCATAGCATGAGGAAAAGAACATGGAGCGGGAGTTTCGCATGATGGATTCACAATACTTCTTATATTTAGAGGATTAAGTACTTCTTATACTTCTCAAAGGATACTTCATACTTCTTATATATTTCGAGGATTGAGTACTTCTTATATTTCTTCAAGGATACTTCATACTTCGCATACTTCAAGAGATGATACTTCATATTCACTTCTCAAAGCTTAGAACTTCGCAAAAGAATAGAGGCACGTACTTTTCAAGTCCAGTATTCTTCCGCTCGTTCCTTCATCAAACAAAGATCAAAGATTACATCAACAACGGATTTTTCCTTAAAGAATGCTCTTCAAGCAATATTCAAGGAAAAGAGGCAAGATGTAGGATTCAAATATCGCACAACATATTTTCTTAGCGTGCGAGATTCAATTATTTCCTTAACTCGCGAGAATAGCTTGCGAGATTCATTATTTTCCATAACTCGCGAGAATGTAGCAAGACTCGCGAGAATGTCTCGCGAGAAGGTAGCAAAAGCCTGCGAAATTATTAAAGGGGTCGCGAGAGTGTCTCGTGAGAAGGTAGCAAAAGCCTGCGAAATTATTAAAGGGGTCGCGAGAGTGTCTCGCGAGAAGGTAGCATGAGCCTGCAAAATTATCAAAGAGCTCGAGAGAATATGAGCTGTATGTGAGCTGTCATCCACTATGTAAACACCTATATAAAGAGGAGAGCAGGAGAGAGAAGAGGAGGACATTTTTTAGAGAGGGAAATATTTTGGAGAGAGATATTTTTGGAGAGAGATTTATTTTCTTTATCATCTTCTTCCCCAAATAATTAGATCTAGAGCTCTACAAAATATCCATTAATGGAGATTGTAAATCTAATTCTTATGTAACCTCAAAAATCATAGTGAAGAATCGTGGATGTAGATCACATTGATCGAACCACGTAAAAAATCCTTGTGTCCATTTTACAATTTTAGCATTTTTATCTTAATTTTCATATCAAATAAGTTTAGATCTAGAAATTATTATCAAGATATAGTGAGGGGTGTAGTGTGGGATTTCCTGCAACTACATATTTAGTGAGGGGTGTAGTGTGGGATTTCCTGCAACTACAGGTTGTAGAGAGAAGTGACCACCTTTAGAATTTACAACTCACATCCTAAAGGTAGTGAATGATTTTAAAACAACACTAATAAGAGTCGTTGAAGATAAGAAAAAAAAATTGAAAAATGTTCTTGTAGAGAATCGAACCCAAGCTTACTAGGTGTTAGTACAAGACGTCAACCATCTGCCGGATTCACAATCTTGGTAGATTTGTGCTTTTTCTTTTAATCAACATTCACAACCTTTACAAGAGTTGTAAATGATAAATTGACTTTGAAAAAAAAATGACGCTAAGGTGAATCGAACCTGAACCTCCTCTGTCTAAGACTTGGATTTCAACCACCCTTCCACATTTACATGCATGTCTGCTTATATTTTACATTTACTTTTATAAAAAAGTGATAAGGAAAAAACATGTTAAGGAAAAGAAATAAATGGACGATTATGATGTAAATGGATGGTTATGATGGGAGATGGAAAAGATAAGAAGAAAAAGGATAAATAGACCTTCTACAACCCCCTTAAGTGTCGTCATAAAGGTATAAACACTTCTGCTAAATTTTTCTCACTTCTGCAAAAAAATTCCCACTAGCTAAATTTTATTTACTTCTGCAAAAAACTTCTCACTTCTGCTAAATTTTCTTTCATCGCTATTGACAACCTTTATAAGAGTTGTCGTTGAGGTATAAACACTTATGCTAAATTTTTCTCACTTCTGCTAAATTTTATTCACTTCTGCTAAGAATATTCCCATGGAATCTTACCCGTAAATGGGTGGATTCATCGTCTTTCGGAACTTTCAGACTTATAGTAGTCCGCTCATGGCCAAGTTTTGATCCCGGTGCAAGTTTCTTTCTCGAAGTTGATGAATTTGTATGTGTTTAAGGTTTATGAGAATATTCCCATGCAATCTTACCCGTAAATGGTTGGATTCATCGTCTTTGCAAACTTTCGGACTTATAGTAGTCCGCTTATGGCCATGTTTCGATCCCGGGCAGTTTCTTTCTCAAAGTTGACAAATTTGTGTGTGTTTAAGGTTTCGAGAATATTTCATGGAATCTTACCCGTAAATAGTTGGATTCATCGTCTTTGTGAACTTTCGGACTTATATTAGTCCGCTCATGGCGGGTTTCGATCTCGAAGCCAGTTTCTTTCTCAAAGTTGATGAATTCGTGTGTGTTGAAGGTTTCTGAGAATATTCCCATGGAATCTTACCCGTAAATGGTTGTATTCATCGTTCTTACGAACTCTCAGACTTATACTAGTCCGTTCCTGGTCAGGTTTCAATCTCGGAGCCAGGGTTTGCATATAATATGCTAGAATAGGGCTTGCTTAATGTTTCTGGGAATATTACAAAAGAATATTACTTGTAAATTGATGGATTCATCGTTCTTACGAAATTTCTAACTTAAAGTAGTCCACTTGTCGGCGGGTTTCGATCTCGGAGCCGGGGTTTGCATACAATATGCCGGCCATAGGGTTGGTTTAATATTCTATGGAATATTCAAAGAATCTTACGGTAAATGGATGGATTCTTCGTTCTTATGAAATTTCAGACTTAGAGTAGTCCAATCACGGCCGGGTTTCGATCTCGGGCCGGGATATGCGTACAATATGCGAGAATATGGTTTGTTTAAGGTTTCGGGGAATATTTGAGCAGATCTTACATGTAAATGGATGTATTCATCGTTCTTACGAAGTTTCGACTTAGAGTAGTCCAATCACGGCCGGGTTTTGATCTCGGAGCCGGGGTATGCGTACATAATGCTAGAATATGGTTTGTTTTAAGGTTTCGGGAATATTTGAAGGAATCTTGCAGAAATGGAGGTATTCATCGTTCTTACGAAGTTTCGGACATAGAGTAGTCCAATCACGGCGGGTTTCGATCTCGGGCAGGTGGTACAATATGCCGAATATGGTTTGTTTAAGGTTTTTGGGAATATTCCGAAGGGAATCTTACATGTAAATGGATGTATTCATCGTTCTTACGAGTTTCGGACTTAGAGTAGTCTAATCACGGCGGGTTTCGATCTCGGAGCCGGGGTATGCGTACAATATGCCAGAATATGACTTGTTTAAGGTTTCGGGGAATATTTGAAGGAATCTTACACAAATGGATGTATTCATCGTTCTTACGAAGTTTCGGACATAGAGTAGTCCAATCACGGCCCGGAGTTTCGATCTCGGGCAGGATATGCGTACAATATGCCGAGAATATGGTTTGTTTAAGGTTTTAGGGAATATTTCGAAGGAATCTTACGTAAATGGATGTATTCATCGTTCTTACGAAGTTTCGACTTAGAGTAGTCCACTCACGGCGAGTTTCGATCTCGGAGCCGGGGTATCGTACAATATGCCGAGAATATGGCTTGTTTAAGGTTTTAGGAATATTTGAAGGAATCTTACAGCAAATAGATGTATTCATCGTTCTTACGAATTTTCGGACATAGAGTAGTCCAATCACGGCGGTTTGATCTCGGAGCTAGGGTATGCGTACAATATGCCGAATATGGTTTGTTTAAGGTTTTAGGGAATATTTCGAAGAAATCTTACTTTGTAAATGGATGTATTCATCGTTCTTACGAAGTTTTGGACTTAGAGTAGTCTAATCACGGCCGGGTTTCGATCTCGGAGCCGGGGTATGCGTACAATATGCCGAATATGACTTGTTTAAGGTTTGGGGAATATTTCGAAGGAATCTTACTTGTAAATGGATGTATTCATCGTTCTTACGAAGTTTCGGACATAGAGTAGTCCAATCACGGCCAGGTTTCGATCTCGGAGCCAGGATATGCGTACAATATGCCATAATATGGTTTGTTTAAGGTTTCAGGGAATATTTAGAAGGAATCTTACCTGTAAATGGATGTATTCATCGTTCTTACGAAGTCTCGGACTTATAGTAGTCCACTCACTGCCAAGTTTGGATCTCGGAGCCATGGTTTGCATACAATATGCGAGAATAGGGTTTGTTTAAGGTTTCGGGAATATTTCAAGGAATCTTACCCGTAAATGGATGTATTCATCGTTCTTACGAATTCTCGGGCATAGAGTAGTCCAATCACGGCCCGTTTCGATCTCGGAGCCAAGATACGCATACAATATCCCATAATAGGGTTTGTTTAAGGTTTTGGGAATATTCCGAAGGAATCTTACGTGTAAATGGATGGATTCATCGTTCTTACAAGTTTCCGACTTATAGTAGTCCACTCCCGACCGGGTTTCGATCTCGGGCCAAAGTATGCATATAATATGCCAGAATATGGTTTGTTTAAGGTTTCATGGAATATTTGAAGGAATCTTACCTGTAAATGGATGTATTCATCGTTCTTCTGTTTCGGACTTAGAGTAGTCTAATCACGACCAGGTTTCGATCTCGGAGCCATGTTATGCGTACATTATGCCAGAATATGGTTTGTTTAAGGTTTCAAGGAATATTTCGAAGGAATCTTACCTGTAAATGGATGTATTCATCGTTCTTACGAATTTTCGGACATAGAGTAGTCCAATCACGGCGGGTTTCGATCTCGGAGCCGGGATATGCGTACAATATGCAAGAATATGGTTTGTTTAAGGTTACGGGGAATATTTGAAGGAATCTTACTGTAAATGGATGTATTCATCGTTCTTACAAAGTTTCGACTTAGAGTAGTCCACTCACGGCCGGTTTCGATCTCGGAGCCAGGGTATGCGTACAATATGCCGAATATGACTTGTTTAAGGTTTCGGGGAATATTTGAAGGAATCTTACCCAGTAAATGGATGTATTCATCGTTCGCCAAGTTTCGGACATAGAGTAGTCCAATCACGGCCCGAGGTTTGATCTCGGAGCCGGGGTATGCGTACAATATGCCGAGAATATAGTTTGTTTAAGGTTTCATTGAATATTTGAAGGAATCTTACAGTAAATGGATGTATTCATCGTTCTTACGAAGTTTCGGACTTAGAGTAGTCTAATCACGGCCAGGTTTCGATCTCGAAGCCAGGGTATGCGTACAATATGCCATAATATGACTTGTTTAAGGTTTCAGGGAATATTTCGAAGGAATCTTACCTGTAAATGGATGTATTCATCGTTCTTACGAAGTTTCGGACATAGAGTAGTCCAATCACGGCCGTTTTCGATCTCGGGCCGGGGTATGCGTACATTATGCCGAATATGGTTTGTTTAAGGTTTCAAGGAATATTTAGAAGGAATTTTACTTGTAAATGGATGTATTCATCGTTCTTACGAAGTCTCGGACTTATAGTAGTCCACTCACTGCCAGGTTTGGATCTCGGAGCCAGGGTTTGCATACAATATGCTAGAATAGGGTTTGTTTAATGTATCATGCTAAGTCTGAAGTCAGAACCCTCCCGGAGCTTCTTGGCTCATAGTTTGTATGTTGTTATACCACATTTGAAGTTCGAATCAACACTGAGCTTCATATTTATCGATTTTGATGATGTATCCAGCTATGTTTGAAGTCGAACCATCGTGAATTTCGTGGTCCATCTCTAGTAATCTTATAACCTAAGTTTACCAGTGTGAAATAAAGCTACTTCATGACCTGTATGACTTGTCAAAATTACTTCATGACATATGCGACTAGTCGAAATTCAAACCTGAAGCACAAAGAGAAAGCACAAAAACACAAAGAGAAAGCGCAAAGAAACACACCAATTATCGAATTCATTTTTCATTTTCCCGATTCATTCTTATACATTTTTTGGATTTTTTTATATCAGAACGTCGATGACAATGTCCTAAATTTATTAATATTTTTTTTGGATTTTTTTTCATGTCGAAGGTTGATAATTAAATCGAAAACATGAGTTCGTATTAACACAACGAGAAAGCACAAATAAAACACACTTGCCTTGATCCGTATGATAGTCTTTAATCAAATCTCTACTGTTTATAAATTTGCTTAATCAGAGTATGACTATCTTTCTCCCACGAATCTCCACCGTCCAAAAAAATATACAAAATCCTAAAGATTTTACACCCTCATTTTCCTTTCTCTTTCTCTTTCACGGTGGACTGGGTTCTCCTTCTCCTGTCTAACTCCACCCCCACCAAAACCCTAAGCGGCAGCTACTTTCTCTTTTCTTTTCTTTTCAATTTTTTCATAACAAGAAGAAAAAAGCTAATCAATTGGAGCCAGATCTGTTCAACGGGGGTCTTGTTTTTTTTACTTTTTACATTTCTCTATTTGCTTATGCAAAATTATTTCTCTGTATTCATTACTTAGCCAGTTAGATGCGATTTAGCTTATGTTTCACTGAAGCCTTCAACTGTGATAGTGAATCTTGAGTTGAAGGCTGATTTTTCTGAATTTTTCTTCTCATGTATTTTCATTTTCACAGCCGTCTCTTTTTCTTAGGGTTCCTATGTTCTTTCTCACTTTTTTCATGAATAATTTAAGAGCTGTGAAATTTTATTTTTAAGGGGTTTTAGTAAAATTGATGACTATGAACATCTTGTGTTTTTCTTGATGATAACGTTTTATTTAATCTTTGGTTTTTAAACAATCTCTTTGGGTTTTAGTTCATGTTTATTTTTGTATAATTTTTTTATGATTTTAGGGCATTTTTCTGTTCATTTGCAATTTCTCAATTAAATTGAATATCCCTTTATTTTTTCCCAAGATTCATTTTGGCTCTGGATTCGATTTGGTTGGATTGTGTGGTTTTCAAACTTTGTTAATCTTTGTCTGTATATGTTGGATTTTGGGGATTTTTGATTCAATTTCTTCGGATTCGATTTGGGGATTTTTGATTTTTCACTCTTGCTTCCTTAATCCTTGTACTTGTTTTTGATGTTTTGATTCAGTTTTTTTTAATTACTCTAGTAATGTTGTTAAACATTTTTTTGTGATTTTCTGACTTCGTTTTGTTAATTTTCTGTGTAAGTTGGATTTTGGGGATTTTGTTCACTTCATCAATGGCTAGGAATGGAAGAAGTGTATCAGTGGTGTTGTGGGTTCCAGTTAGAGGTGCATCTCTCAGTTGGTGGAGCAATGGCTAGGCAGAGCGTCAAGGATTGTGTGCTAAAGGTAATCTTTGTGCATGGAAGTTACAAATGGTGCGGGGATTGAAGTGATGCGAGAGAAGGCTGCCAGAAGTAGTTGTATAACTGTGATTAGTCTTTCTTTATCTATAACAAGGAGAAAATCTTGGATGACCAGTGGGTATTGCAGGTTGGACCATTTGTTGGAGCGATGCAAGACAAATGCCTATTATCAATATGTCTCAAGAGTAGCGGCAATTAAGGCTTTGGGACCCTTCATCTCAACAATTGAAGGGAACAAGGTGAGAATGCGTTTTCAATTAGTGCCAATTTCTCTTTTGTTTTCCACTGTTGCAATGCACTTTAATAATTTTCTAATTTTTATCATTTTGGTATGAATAAGATGAACTTGGGATCTTTACTTGGCTTTACCAAGCCACATGGGAAGACTACTATTTGGCATATGTTGTGAATAACGGTGCCTTTTTTGGAGGAACTGGTTGGGATGTAGGTGAATTCTCATGGGATAACAAATATCTTTGGTGTGCAAATTCTTCTCACAAAGGTATATTGTTACAATTTTTGATATTTTGCTCGAAAAAAGATTTGTACTGAGGGCTAAGAATACTTGAAAAATGAATTGCAGTTCTCTTAGAAGGAAAGGGTGGAAAATACACTTCTACATTACAGCAATATCAAGCTAAGCGCAATATTTTGCTTGTGCCTGCATGCAAAGGAACAGTGGCTACAACGTGCCTCGGACTCTGTTATCTTTTGTCCATAGTAATGTTGATGTTGATTAAATTAGGATATTCATGTTGGATTCTTGATTGAATTTTCATATTTCGTTTTAATTCCTTTATTTATGCCTTGTCCAGTATTGAAGATAAGATGCTTTATTTACGATTTGCTATGTGAAAGACTAATGGCGAAGGATTTCGGTTTATTTACGTAGGATTTTGCTCCACAGGCAAGCACTTAATAGAGTGAGTTTTTTAACGCGTACTTGGTAGAATTTAAGACAATGCTATCTTGGAGGTGATATAGCGATAGTGGATTTTACCGATGTGTTCAAGTAGCAAGGATCTGCTCGCTCTGCTAAATGCTACGTAAATAAACATTGGTGTGACCTTCATCGTATATTTTCTTTGGTCTTCTTAGAATATACCTACATTTTGAGAAAGTTAAATAAAAGATAATTGGACCTAAACTAGCCTATACCTCTGTCAAAGCAAAAGTAGCATATACCTACATTTTGAGAAAGGGTTATGTTTTATCTACTAGCTTGTTTCAAGTATTTGCTCCTACTTGACATTTTTAAATTGGATCCGGATCATAAGCATGATTCTTTGTCACTCTTTTTTTGCAGGCCCGACATTGTATGCAGGGTGGTAGGTAGTCCAGCCTACGTTGCTCTGAAGTTTTGGTTGGAAATTATTACGAAAGGTGGATATCGGAGTCTTTGGTGTACTTCTTCATGCCCTTTTGATTGGCGTTCTTCCGTTCAAGGGTGAGTCACTGGATAAAGTGTTTTGAGGCAATCAAGAAAGTGGAACTTGATTTTGAAACTAGAGTATGGGAGTCTATATCTCGACCAACTCGTGATTTAATTGGACGAATGCTCACAAGGGATGTCGGCGCTAGGTTAGCTTGCATACCAAGTTTTAAGGAAGCCCTCAATATTCTTTTGCGATCTCTTTACTGTTTCATACTTCTATTCTTTTTTTGCTTGATTTTGTCAACCTTACATTGTTCTTTGTTTTAGGACACCCATGGATTCTATTCTACACGGAGCGGACTTTGAAGACACTATCAATCAAATCAAAATTGAGAGTGGTAAACCCTCTAATGGATTCATTGAACCACAAGATTCATTAGAGAGAGCTAGGCCTACAATCAATCTTTGTGTCTCAATAGTGACTCAAATACCCGTAATCAATGCTTCATTCACTAGAGTATCATCAACGATTCGGTATGTCTAGTTTTAATATTTTTAAATCAATAATAAAGCGCTTGCTTGTGTGTTTCATATTTTACATGTAATAGCCTAAGAAATTAAATATTTGATGGTGTCTGCGAGGCAAATGGAAGACACACTTGTTCGCATATTAACTCCCAAACGCTCTATCGTTGTATTGAGGGTTTACATGCTTCAAGGAGCAAGGGAGGCGATATGTAATCACACATTCTTTGTAAATGGAATCGTGAAGTCTACCAATCTTGTGTTGCTGCGAGGAAGGTATGCAGATTTTGGGTCTTGAAGTTTGAAGTTTGAACATGAGGAAGGAAAAAAGAAGGTAATTGTTATAATGATGATTGAATATATGATTACTAGTGGATTGCCCGTGCCATAATGGCACGGGGCGGAAGGACTGTTGGTGTTATGGCAAATGCTTTCGTCGGCGTATCGGGTTTTTTTTTTCTTCAAATAGTAAAGGAATATTTCATCAAGGACGCATATTGATTTTATAGCGGGCTGAATAAATTAAAACTATTCTTGAAGTAATCGGTATTTGTATATTGTATTTTAAGATCATGCAACAAAAAAATATATGCCTTTGGCAAAGAGGAAAAACAATCCTACCAGCTCCAACTCACGTAGTTAATACTGCATAATGGCACGACATTAACGGTGTACTTTTATTGCATTTTTCTTTTCTTTATCCTAAAAATGAAAAAAATAAAAATAAATAATAATTACGTATTTAGACTGGCGTATTCCTCTTTTGTTATCATACGAATCTAGCCCTTTCGGTGATTGCCGGTGCCACACATTGCATGCCACGATGTGAGCATCTAAAACATCTTACGTTGCAGAAAAACTAAAAATCTGTAGTGCCACCGCGTCGATAACCTAAGACACGTGTTATAATCATCTATTCTCTATTGAATTGGGCGAAATAACAAAGCCATCTCTTTTAACACCGTCGCTGTAGTAAGTTAGTAACGGATGGATTAATCCATTAAATCCATCTTCCCAACTCGATCAATCAGGATATCATGTGAAGTTTATGAATATCAAAGAAAATATGAGTGAATTACTGATTGGCGAATTTCCATTGGTGTTTGACCAATGGGTATTTGAGATTTTTCTTTGTGATGCCTTAAATCTCGATTTTTTGCAAGATTCTATTACTTATCTGTTTTAAACTTGGGATTAGTCTTAGAGTGTTATGTTTTATTTGTGTCATCTTCTGGTGCATGCGTTACTTAGGTATGTTACTAGCAGCTATTGGTGTGGCTCTTTGTTCCATTTTATTCCCAAGTCTATTAGAGTATAACATGGTTCCAACTTCCAAATCGAGTTCTCTAGGTATACTATTCGTAGTATAACATGGTTAAGCGCCACTCTTTACTATTCATTATGTAACTCTTTACTATTCATATTTGGTTGTTTTCTTGGTATATATACTCAATTAAGTTTTCACTTGTGTTTTCTGAGATTACAGCTATTGGAGGTGAAACTTGCGATCACAATGTCACCAGCATTAGGATTCCAAGAAGGGTTGTGAGATGGTTTTTTTAGGGGAAAGAATAGCTAGAAGGGTTTTACTAAAACATAAGTGTTATTAGATTATTTTGTATTTTGTGTAGAAGTTCAAATTGATCTTACGTAGTAATAACAATAGTGATTATAATTGGAAATGTTGATCTTGTTTTCAAATACATGATTATTAAAGTATTACGGATTTAATTTTGTATTTAAATTCTCAAAAATTTAATTTTTTTCAAATCGAATATGTACCACAACACATAATTAGAGTTGTCAAAGAAACAACATATAATTCTTCCTATAGTTGTCAAAGTGACATACAACTTAAACAAAAGTTTTCAAGAAATGACATACAACTCTAATCATAGTTGTCAAGGAATTTACATACAACTCTAACAACTGTTGTCAAGGAATTCACATACAACTCTAATTATTGTTGTCAAGGAATTCAAATACAACTTTAACCGTAGTTGTAAACTAAATTTCTACAACCCCAACAAATGTAGTGTAGGAGTTAATTTCACAACCGGGTGAGAGTTGTGTTAGGCATTAAGAGAAATTTAAAAAAGACATTCACAATTAAAACAAGTGTTGTACAAAACTGAACAACAACCATGTTTACGACTCTAGGCAAGAGTTGCAAAGAATTGAAGACCTTCTACAACCCCACCCTTGTGCAACCTATCAATAAGCGTCGTCGTAAGTTGTACGACAACTGTTTTCTGGGGTAGTTGATCGCTATTTTTCCCGTAGTGCTAATTCTCCCCTAGTATTGGCTGTCTTCTTACAGTACAGCCAATCACAGGATAATTTGATCAATTAGCTAACTATACTCCTATCCCAATCAAGCTCAGCAAGAACAACAACATGAATATGAATTACTCAACATATTATCAAAGGTTTCATCCACACCCTAGTAATGAAACTTAGAACATAATTAACACACTTCAAAAGAAGCAATTAAACACAAATTAAACTAAGCTTGGTGCACTGGCTAGCCCAGGCATAAGCATTCACATACACATACACTGCTCACCCCTATTTATACATGTAAAAACCACAATTCACTTGACTTGGAAAATAAATGGCGACCCACTCACCCAAAAGCCTCGAATTTGTTGTCTCCTCTTGCTAATTCGCCTCCTGCAATGATGTTTCCCTCTTGTTGACGAAACCCTAACCCTAACTCTTTCTATCTCAACCTTAGCTTTTAGGGTAAGGAGCTATGAAAAGAGATAGAGAGCAATTAGGAGGTGGCGAGGCGTGTGGCGCTGACTGCTGTCACCGGTGGGCTGTGGTGTCGGGGAAGAAGAAGGTGGCTGTGCAGAGTTTGGTCGGGAGATGATAGGCTTTGAAAGATGGTTTTCTTACGTTAAACTGCAAGTGCATAGCGCCTGTTGGAGGCGTGGCAAGCACAGGTCGATCCCACAGAGAAATGGAATGTGCAAGGATGATCTAAGAGCTTCTTAATTGATTTTCTAGGAAGTGTGACACAATTATGGGTTATTTGTCGATACGACTGAGTTGAATTATTGTAACTCTAAACTAAGGTATTAATGAGCAAGAGATTTTGTAACTGTGATTTTTTTGCACTAGGGTGATTGAACTCACCACTTAACCCTATACTAAGGTAACCTAACTATATTTGTGTTCTTATCCTTCCCTTGAAGGTCTCGAGGTGGAAATTTTGCCGATTGAAGTCACAAATTATCCCCCTAGTATTGGTTGTCTTCTTACGGTACAACCAATCACAAGAAATTTGCTCAACAATTGGTTAATAATCCTAAAACAATACACACATCAAGAACATAAATTGAATATGAGTTAACTCAATATAAGATTAAGGGTTTGTTCTACACCTAATGAGAGGTGATTAGAACATCATCTTTGATAAATAAAAAAAAACTTCAAAATTAAATTCCAAAACCAAACCCTAAAACAGATTTGTCTTTCTAAAAGTGAAGAACAACCAAATATATATCTCACAAAACATTCAAAGCTTGCAATTAATGCTCACCCAAACCTCTTTTCTCTACCTTGTCTCGTCTCTGACTCCATGCATGATGTTGGTGAAAACCCTAGAGTTCTAGCTATCTCGACCCTAGCTTCTAGGTTATGGAAGAAGCTAAAAGGTAAAGATGGGTAGAACTAGGGTGGTGTGGCTGTTGTCGGGGTAAGGAGATGATGGAGGTGGTGAGGTGGTGGCTCTGCCATGGTATGGTCGGGGAGAGGGAGGAGAAGATGGGTTTCTCTGCTGAGTGGTATGGAGAAGATAGAGAAGATGAAGAGAAATGGATTTGGTCGATAGGGTATAGGTGTAGGTGGGTTTTGTTGTGAAACGGGCACATCGAGTGTTGATGGGAAGGACGGAGCGAGCATTGGATGCGGATGGGCGAGATGCGAACGGCTCGGGGAGAATCGGGCTGTTTTGGTGTTGGCGGGAGCGAGAAATGATGTGAGGAAGGCAGCGACCGTAGGATGCATAAGATAGAAATATCAATGGCTCAGGGCGAATCGGACTGTAGACTCGGGTTGTGGGCCGAGTTTTGGATTGCTCTAGCCCATGTCTTGTAAGTTGGGTTGCTTCTTGTTGGGTTGCAACCGATGCGCGCGTGAACTTTGGCTTTGCTCCATAGGCGCTTGTCTCCACTTTTCTGCTCTTTTGGCTCCTCGATTTCTCTCGAGCTTTATTTATTACCTAAAAACACAAAATTAATTAGTACAAATATTTATTCTTGAAAACAAAGAAAATACGAGAATGCAGGATAATATCGATTTAAGGCACAAAAAGATGAGTTAAATGCCAATAAATAGATGTAGAAATATGCAATATTTGGCACTCATCAAATACCCCAAACCCTGAATTTTACTTGTCCTCAAGTGAAACAGAAATTAAGAAATCCTAACTATACCACTGTTGCGGGTCTCTCGAATGCATTTAGCGTATGCACTAAGCCTTTAAACCCCTAGGTGTCCCTAGTGGACGAGTTGTAGTCTCGTGAGGGTTTACCCAGCAGTGTACCCACAAAACCTTCTCCAACTTCAGAGTGTAAAAGAGTCTCAAACATCCAAGGAGCTATGAGGACATAGAGTTTCTGCATGCTAGTAACATGAAGTTAGAACTATCAAAGAGCGCATTCTCATCCTTAAGAGTTGAGCGAGAAGTAACCATACCATATGAAATAATTCGGATTCGATTGTGATCATAAGCCTCGACTTCTGCCTCACCAATAGGGTTTTATGATAATTGCACTCAAAAAGACCGCTTTTTTAGTCTCTCATGTGCGCGGCGGGAATAAAGAGAGAAATCACTGCACACGTTGTAGGTAAGAAGGATAACCTTCCGAAATAATTTACGGAGACTCCCACGAAGTGTGGACAAACGAATCTTTTACGATGATCTCTAAGAAAGGAAATCAACCATTAGCAAGGATGGGAGTACTCACTTACCTTCTCACCCGATCGGCAATTAATATCACTCTCTCAACATTCATAGAAACGTCTTCAATCTTTGGTCTTCGGTCTTCAACTGTTGATGATGAACTTCTGAACTTCACAAAAACTTGACAAACATTTTTTTTTTTTTTTTTTTTTTTTTTTTGACTATGATGAAATAAAAATAACAATAAAACTCAATTATATACAATTGTGTTGTCTTGATTTCACAAACTTCATTAATTCTCATCCTATTTTCTTTTCTCTTCTTTGTTGCATGTAAACCTTGGACTATTTCAACTTTTCTTCAAATATTCGATGATGCTCCGCTTCTTGTGATGATGTGTTTCTATGAATACGATGTTGTTGAGAGGAGATAGTGATGCTAACTGCAAATCGGTATTTAGAAGAAGTTTTCATCTTTAAACGTCACCCTCATGATTGTGAAATTAGCACTCAAGAGATCAAAAATAGTCTTTGAAAGTGGTGCGAAGTTGGGTAGCTCACCATTCCTACCCGGAATTGACGTACGGTGACACACACTCTAACAGCTTTTCTAGAAAGTCACAAAGAGTGAAGGTCGGTACCTGATAGGTGTAGAATACACCGTATTTAGTTTATAGAGTTTATGCTTTCTTTGCTATTTTTCTTGTAAATTATGTATTTTACGCTTGTTTTGAGTTTTATAGCTACTTTGGAGTCGCACGGAGGAAAATAAGAAGAAATCAACCAATTTGAGCAAAAAGGGCGTAATGGTCATTTTCCAGGCAACTACTATCTGGAGCCCAGTCAATGTTAAGGGGCATCTACATTTTGGAGAATTATTAAAGACTGACCTAGGGCGTGGTTAAGGGGAGGCAAATAGGCTAGCCCTTATCGAGTAACCAACTATTATAGAGCACCAAGGTGTATTTTAGCGTGGGTGTAAATAGCCTGTCCCAAAGTTAAAGACCTAAATTAGGTCGAATTGAAGAAAGAGTTTTATTCTTCTTTTTCTTCACCCTTTCGAGGGCCGCGTCTGAGAGAGTTGAGAGGATTAATTACGTCTTGAAATTGAATCAAGAACAGAGATTGTGTTGCTGTTGATAATCACTGAGAAGAGATCGATGAAATAGAAGGTTAGGGTTTGGTGCGAAACAACTCAAATGGAGGAGAATCGGCAAGACACGTCTTTGTTAAGAAGCTCGCTATGAAGCGAGATAAAGAGGAGGAGATCGAGAATTGAATCGAGAAGGAACGAAAATTTGTTTATTGGGTTCGAATTGATGGGTTTGACATTGATTTTATATATGGCGAGATGGTTCGGTTTGGGGATTCGAGAGTTGGGTTTTTTACGAATATGAATGATGAATTGAAGACCCGGTGATTTGTTGAGTCTTGGTTGGAATCGTGGTTTGAAATGAAGAGCAATGGAGTGCAGTGGCGTTGTAAATCGAAAGGCGATAAAGAGAGAGATTGATCTTGTTGATGGGTTTTACCTCGGATTTGAGTTTGGGTTAAGGTCGGATGACCGGTGGTCTTCTTTGAGGAAGAATGGGTTTGAATCGGAAAAAGACTCCCGGGGATCTGGTGGTGAATTTGATGAAGATTGAATAATGGGTATTTTCTTTGGGAAGTCGATTGAGGGTATGATGTTGATCAATTGAATTGAGAATCGAGAGGTGGAAGTAAAGAAAGTAGTCTGCTGTTCTTGTTGTTGTTCAATCGATCTTTGCTTGTGCAACGATGGGTTGGTGATGAACAAGACTTGAGATGGCGTAATTGGTGGTTTTAGTGATGACCGAGATGGGGTTCCGGAGCTGAATGTATGAAGAAGATGAGAAGGCTGTGGTGATCGTTGAAGTGGCGGTGAAGAAATTGGAGAAGATAAAAATGGTGCTTGAATAGATGAATGTTAGGATTTGCAGGGGAGAAGAATCGGCACGAAATGGCTTGCGGGTGTGTCGTAAAATCAGCAACTTCGGCGGTTTTACTGCTGCCGGCCGAGTTAACTCGGCGATGACCACGATTAAATCTAGTTCGATTTGAGTTAGCGATAAGGCAGTGACTTGGCTGGCACTTCCTACCTTGACCCATGGACCCATGATTGACCGTTAGTTTGACTCGTTTAACCGTTAGTCCTAACGGAGGACCGGACGGAATATTCCGTCGAATATTCTCTTGACGGAGAAAATTTCCAGGTGGCCGGCGGCGACAATTCCGGTCGGATTCCGGCCACAATCCCAGTTTTCCGGCGACCAAAATTCCATAATTTTCTATGGACTTCTCTCATGGGTGTGAAGACTTGGGCTAGGAATTGGATGGAGAATTGGACTCAAATTTGGAAAGAGAAGGTGGAAGAGTTGAAAAAGCTTGGAATTGGAAATTGAATTGCTAAAGGAAAAGGATTCTACTCCTTAGAAGATTTGGAGAATATTGAAGCCTATAAATAGAGAAGTTTTCTACAACTTCTATATATCTTTTACACATCTCTACACACACAATACTTTTCCTTTCTTATTCTTTGTGTGAACTTTTAACATGAGTAGCTAATTTTATTGATTGAGGATGAATTCCTAGTTTTTAAACATATGATTTGAGTTTTTGTTTCAATTCTATCTTGAAGTTTTTCACATGATTATCGATTGTTTTTACTAATAGGAGTGATCTTAAAGACATTCATGATTGATTGATAGATTGTTTTGGGTGCACGCTAAATTGATTTGTTAATTGATCTATATCTAGTATAAGTTAGGGAATACGTAATCGTTCTCGACACTTTACACAAGTAGAAAACACGAGACCTTGCGGAGGGATTCCGCGGAGCAATTGTGTGTAGAAACAACGCTAGAAAGTGAACCAAGCGAAAATAGAGTTTAACTACTAGTACTAAACCTAAATTCATAAATCTTAATGCATTACAGGAATTACATCTTGTGGCGGACCTCAAGGTGGTTCTTTTGAATAGAATCTGATAACTAAGCGGACACATTGCTCGGTGAAATTAGGGATTTTGGGGCTAGCTAAGCGGACACGCTATCCTACGGTTTGGTGATAATGCGTGACTAATAACAAGTAGAAAAGAACATAACTTTAATCATTGTTTCGTTAAGAAGAAGGATTCCTTGATCTTGTCTCTCTTATTGCTTTCAACTTTACCTTTTAATTGTTTTGTTTATTTTCTTTTGCTTTTTACACCCCCTTTCGTGACAATTTTGACAACTAGAATCTCGTGCTCCTCGTGGGATCGACCTTGACTACCTATATTACTTGTTAATTAGGTAGTAAAGTATTAATTAATTTGATTGCATCTACGACACGCATCAAATTTTGGCGCCGTTGCCGGGGAGCGGCGGATGATTTTAGTTGTTTTTATTTTCTTTTTGCTTTATTCTTGCTTTGTTGGATTCTATTAGTATCTAACTTAGTTTTTGAATCTTATTTTAGGTGCCGGTTTCCATGTACGGTGGACAAGAGCAAGCATATTACAACAATCAATATGGTTTTCAACCTCAACATTATGGCAACTTCCAACCATCCTTAGGATACAATCAAAACCAATCTTTTGGCTATGATCAAATTCTACGAGAACCTTATGGATATTCTCATACATATCAACAACCTCATGCAGCTGACATCTTGTAAAAGATAAAGCCATTTATAAAGTGTTGGATACTCCTCACTTAATTCACGAAGAATGGAGCATGTAGCACAATCCCATTCTTTGAATACCACGAAAATTCCTCCCGAGGTTGGAGCATGTGGCAACAATCCCTTCTGTGAATTTCATATCAGCCTTGTATTTCCGGTACTCATTATCGGTGTGGCATGACGGTAGTGTTACTCTTACGGTAACACGAACCTCAACACTATAATGAAACCATGTACTGAAAATACCCCGCTGTTGATTCTCGGTGTGTTATACCCCAGCCGAGCCCTCTCGGTGTGTTATACTAGCCGATTGAGCCCCTCTCGGTGTGTTATACTAGCCGATTGGGCCTCTCGGTGTGTTATACTAGCCCGATTGAGCATCGAAACCGCGGCCATGCTCCCGTTTCGGATATGATACGATCGCGATCATCCAACTCCACAAGCATGATTGGATGACCCCCAGGATCACCCCATCACCCCAATAGGGTATGGAATACACACGGCGGACCCCGCATGGTCCATCAAGAAACCGTCCATACAGCATTATGGACGGGAAACCTAAATTAGGGTTTGCGGCATATTACATGTGCCGCAAAAATCTCTCAACCATCCATCTTGCGAGGTATAGATGGAGGTGTATGTAGACTCAAAGGGCCGGAACATGTCGACACAAATCACCATGTGACCGCTGCACACTTGACCAATCGGTCAAAACCAACCATGATTGGTTACAACACATTCGTCACTTTGAGCATGGTCGCACGGCTTTGAAAGCCAAAATTGGGGTTCCACGCCATCACGCGCGTCCATCTTCTCTCCGCGAATGGAGGAACCTGAAATCAAATCGACCCCGGTCATTGTGTGGGCAGTCTCCCCCTCATGCAATCGGCCAAGGCATATCATGCCCGGCTAATCCAAAACGCCCGCCCAAACATGCGTGGTTACACTTCCCAAATTGCAAATTGATCTCGACCGCTCAACTTCACCGGACAGGGTGGTGGCTTAGATCACGTTTTCATGGGATAGTCGAGGTATAAGGCGCGAACATCGGCCACTACCATCTTCACGTCAAACCAGTAGGCCAAGACCGACCAAGCTAGGTTGTCTTGGAAACGCAGCCGGAAAAAGAGTGTGGCGCGCGGCTTCTTGCGGTATCAAACTTCTATCGCAAAATCAATCTCGACCACTCCTCTTTGACGGTCAAATTGAGTAGCCCCGGATCAGCAGCTTTCATGAGGGAACGGAATACGAGGCACCTATACCATCATGCCGTCAACACGCATGTATGGTCGGTCTTCTCAAAATCCTTCCCATGCTTGGTTTCGACCAAGGCTGGAGTGATTTTGCGCGCCTCTTCAAAAACCTAATATTCATTACGATGCAGAGATGAGTGTCTCGAGGCTCATCTCATCCTCCAACTTCACCCGACTTGGTTATACAACCTGGTCGAGTCAATTGGTGAGATGGCGTCATTACCCATCACCTTACGACACCCTGACGATGCACATAAAATACACTACGATACTTCACACAGTATCGACTTCTGAATAACGCAGGTTATTCAATTCAACAATGCTATCTTTCGTGGATCCACGATCCACATTCCAGACATCAATCATGTCACAAACTGGGGGATACATACCGGGGTATTGGTCCAGCGGTTTACGGCGTGCGGCGTGCATCGCGCCATCACAAAGAACGTGTTAGGAAGTCATGGACGGTTAGAGATGAACGGGGAGAAGTGGGCAAGACTGGTCGTGTATCACCGACACACAACTCCACTACTTCATCATTCCACTACCTCCACTTCCCACGAGAAACGTGAATGAGGCTCAATGACTTGTATAAATAGGTTCTCCGCCCTATTTCAACAACAAGGGAACAACGGAACAACACAAGTTCGACAGAGGCAAAAACCAAGTGTTAATACAAATCGTATTCAAACACCCGTAGCACGCTTTGCATCAACCGCAAGCTTGCTCATCTTTCCGTTACAAGTCCTAAGCAAGCCAACACCTTTCACAATCTCAACACCTTCTTCGCTTCCCTCCCTAAGATCAACCCCATCTCCTTCACTTTGTGACCGAAACAAGTCCAGGAACGAGCCATTTCTTGGTTTAGGCCGGACTTGCACGTTGATCTCTCGAATCTACAAGCACTCACCGCGCGGTGCATTTGTTGAAAGATTTAAATTCATTCCTCATCCACACCCCAAATTACCAAATTCTCATAGGAGTAGTTTCACCCATCAACAATTGGCGACCACGGTGGGAGATTAATCTCTCGGTTGTAAAATCAATTTCTTGAATACCCAATCTGTTTGGCTAAGTTCCGAGATGGTTGGTCTTAGGACTTCCTCAACAAATTCAAACCCCGGTCGAAAGTTCCTCCAACGAGGATGCCCCTCTTCCCAATCGGCATGTTCCGCTGGCGCAACGGAGGAATCCCAACTATGAGCGAGTCGGCTCGGATACTTGAGACTCGGACGAGGAACATGGAGTTGATCAAAGAAGCGGTAATGGCATACTTGACCTCCTCATCAAGATGACGTCGGAGATGAGCGTGCCGAGACCTTTACACCGTGGGACTAGTTCCCCTCGGATAAAACGCTTTACTACGAACCGGAGGCCAGGTAGATCGGGAAGTCGTGTGTCTCTAGTGGAAGACTTATGTGAACTCTTGCACCTCTCAAAGGATCAACGGGCAGAGACGTTTGTCTGCCGTCAATAAAATAGCTCACGGACGCACACCTTGCTTCTTCTCGTCCGGGAGTCTCAACCGCATCGGAAACATCTATAAATAATGTTACATTCACGGAAGATGACATGATGGCGAGAGGAAGGTCACAACCGAGCCCTACATGTTACCGCACACATCAAGGGTTCGAGTTCCGAGGGCCCTCGTCGACACGGGCATCTTCGAACGTAATTACTCTCAAGACTCTCAAGACGGCCAAGGTCAGCCCATGCAAGATTATGCGACAGCCCACCACACGATGACGGACTTGAAGGGAATCAAACCAGCACATACGGGTATGTCAATTTGAATTTATCGGTAGGACTGTTCGATCCACGAGCAAAGTTTGAAGTCATAGAAAGGGAGCCGGACTACCACATGATACTTGGGAGACCGTGGCTTCACCACAACAAGGTCATTCCTTCAACGTATCACCGAGTGCTCTTTCAAGACCTGCTAAATGAGTAAGTCATCCGTATTCCCGCATCATTGTCTCCGCACGCACCAATATGTGGAGTGGAGCTGTTCGAGTCGAAAGATGCTCCGCAGAAAAGTCCGACAAAACCACATGCACTCCATTACCCACGTGGGCTTCAATCCATGAGGAAGACCGACTTACATCGCTGGGGGCCAAACACCACGACACGCTCTCTCCAGACGAGGCGTCGTCTCAACCGGTGAAACTTCACCCCATCCTCACGCCAAAGGGAGCGCTCTTTCGAGGCAAGCCGTGATCGAAGGGGAAGAAGACAATATACCGGCGCCGTTGTTAGCAATTAGCAGGAGAGAGACCACCCGGTCTCTCCAACCAATTGGATGTTGCAAGAAACTGACGGAATACAAAAAAGGAGGTATTGGACGCCGCGCGCCGGCTACAAGACGGAACCAATTCTACGACCGACGAGCTCGAGATTGTTAACATCGGGATCGATGAATCTCCCAGGTGGTCTCTATCGGTTCGACTCTATGACCGGCTTATCGTAAGCGACACAAATATAATTACACTTTCTTACTACTCAAAATATAAATATAGCAAGAGCGAAAGGATCGATCCTGAGAGAGGTCTAGGTTGTCAAATTGTTTCGGTTCCCTATAAATAACGCCGGTAGTTTTGTGATTGTTATGAAATAAAATAAAATAAAAGCAAATAAAGAAATAAGCAAACAAATAAGATAGAAGAGATATTGGTTAAGGATTTCGTTTTCATTCACTAACATGCTTTTCACAATAACTAGAATTGATTTTAATCTCAACTTTTATCAAAGACCCTAGAATACCTTGATCGCAAGTATATCCATAAAATCTCCTCATGTCATCAACAAACACATTAAAAGATGCGAATATGAATTCTACCTAAAGGAACAACCTAACGTGTAAAAGCACTAATCAAGTTTAATTCCCTAGATGCATTAAGTTCTATGAAATCTTGGCCAATCAAAGCAATCGAACGTGGAAAGCGCACTAATTCAATTTAACAAAGGTTACGATTCACATATGATCATAAGAATATATCACTACAAACTATAATCATATTATGCTACTTGTATTCAAGGAATATCACTTTTTGGTATAATAAACCCTAAACTAGCAATAGATGTGATTAGAAGTTCTACCAATTTGCAACTTGACAAAAAATCAATCAATCATAAAATAATATTTTGGAGAATTGCAAACGATAAATATGAGACAAAACTAATATATTGAATCAAAGAATCATGCTTTGTGAAATCCAACTATTCCATAACCAATAATAAACTTAGGTACTCATATTCAAGGAGTTCATCACAAGAAGAAAGAGAAGAAACTTCATGGTTCTAAACCCTAGAATAAAGTAGAAGAGATAATAAAAACGTGGTAGATCCTCAAAAAGATAGAAGTCCTCTCTTTTATATTCCTCAATTTCCATAAAGGATACTCCTTCCAAAATTAGGTTTTGTCTTCAAGTCCATTAGTTGGAAATTCACCCGGCCCACCATGGAGAAAACCCAGTAGAAATTTTGTCCCAAAACGCTCATGGGAAAACTGGGATTATGGCCGGAAAAGTCATAAATGAAAGTCACCTCGGGACCTAAAGTCCAACCGGCCACCGGTCAACGGGTCAACGGTCAGACCGGTCGGCTCGGTGACGGGTCAAATCAGTGAGTCGGGTGGTCGGTCAAGTCGGGTGAGTCGTGGTCCTGCTGCGGGTGAGTCGAGTGGTCTGAGCTCCGCCAAGCCATTGTGACAGTTATATCCTGAGCTGCACTATCATTGTGCATCATTGCTTTGGCCAACCATCTTGGCCATGCATAGTTTTGCAGCCATCTTGTGTTGCACCATCCTTGTGCTTCACAACAAGCATTTGCCCAGGCCATCTCCACAGCACAAACTAGTCTTCTCCTCCCTGTAACATCTCAATCTTCACCATCTGAATTGCAATCCCATCCACCACTGTCACATGCCATTATCCAGAGTTGCAGCCTTATAATCCATTGCAGCTCCACCAAACCACACACCAACAACTAGCTGCTCTAGACTGGAAATAATTCACATTCATTCATAAACCAAACTCCATCAGCTCACCAATTGAAGTACCAGCACCATCTCATGCCACAGTTTCAGCTGTACAAGCCTAGACACAACTGCAATTCTCTGGCTAATCACCCAAATTGCCATCTCCAATTGCTTCAAGCACCACTCATATCTCCTTGGCGGGACTCCATCTCGGTCCATGCCTAATCATCACTCGTGTCATTTCAATTCGGGAGCAAAATGGCAATGACACTTCACTCTCGGCAAGCACCAAGCCATTGCACCCCGGAATATCCAAAACCACCCGTCATCCACTTCCTCAAAGCAACAAAGACTAAGATCCCAGCTCCTTGCCTGCAATGCTCAAATACCACCAATAGGGCCACCCAATTCATTCTTGCCAATTCCATCACCTGCTCTGCACTACACAACACCCAGTGTACAGGCTCCAAATTTCTATTCCACCCGCAGTTTTCCTCTCACCGCCCCAACCGGGGCAAACAACCCGTAATTCTAGGTCTAACTCGTGCACTCCATCTTGCCACAACATCTCGCTCTTCAACACCAACCAAGCTTCGCCTCAATCCATTTCAAAGACGCAAACAAACACAAATGCCAGTCCTGCAACCTCAATTCTAAGCCACCAGTTCATCACCATTGCCTCAAGCCACCATTTTCTCCATTTGTTGAGCAGTAACAACACCTTTTCATCCATACACATCCGAGCTTCACTGGACTTCAATTTGGTCCCTCTCGTGTCTTCAAATCACCACCTTCCCCATCTCACAACACCACGTAACCCTCCATCTCGCCAACCCTTGAGTTAAGTTCTTGAGCTAAACACATTTCCAAAGAAACCCATCACAGATTCGATCTCAACCCATTCTTCATCTTGAACCCATCTCTGATTTCATCTTCTCCCTGAGCTTCTTCGATTCTCGCGCAACTCCAAATTCACTTCCTTCTTCTCACCATTAACAACTCTCGATAGCGGCAATTGGAGATTCTCACAGAAACCCCATCTCAATTCTCCCCGTTCGTTAATCGCCCTGTTCTCTCAATCGATTCACAGATCCATATCTTCATCATCTCCATTAACATCTCCCTCTTGTTCTCAGAGATTTTTACATCTGAAACATCACAAACCCTAATCTCTCAGTTCTCCTCTGAGTTCAATTTCAACCTAAACTTCATCATTTCTTCTTCATATCTCATTTTTCTTCCTAAATCGACCTCATCCCCATGAACATCAACAACCCTAATTGGAGTTACCGCCTCCTAATCTTCACCAAAGACAGAAAGAATGAATCTACTCCCCCGTGTTGATCGATTTCAGGTGAAGCCTCAGACAATCGCCTCCATCTCAGGTGAAGAAGTGAATTAAACGAGAGAAAGAGACTCTCGATCTAAGTTGTAGAAGTTGGATTACCAACCCCTAATCCCGCATAAGGGGCATCCTTGTTGCAGCCTTAACCACACCTGGTCTTTGTTCGCATTTCTCGAGATAGAGTTGTCCCTTAACAATGACTACCCCTTAACGTACGCCGGGGGTGACAATAGCACTTCTCTATGAAATGACCATTTAGCCCTTAGTCTTCCAAGTTCTTGTTTTGCTCATAACTTCTTCATACGAACTCCGAATGACTCCATTCTTTCGGCATTGTCTTCATCTTCTCGTCCTCTACACAATGAAAAGTAGAAATCTTGCATTTGAACGAGTTCCAATTGGTCTTTGCTCCAAATGACTCCATTGCACCTAATAAACTCAAAACCAATATAAGATACATAATTTACAAGAAAAATCGCAAAGAAAGCATAAATACTATATATAAAATTAGGTGTTTTACGACACCACCTATCACTCTATCCGCTTGAGGAACGAACGAGCCTTGTTCAACTACTCAAGGAATACCAAGATGTGTTCGCCGACGTACGAGGAAATGCCCTGCCTGGACGAAAATTGGTCACCCATCACTCTCCCACGCGTCATGCCCGGATCCAAGCCAATCAAGCAATCTCCCGAGGCAATTCGTACATGAGGTAGAAGAACAAATCAAGAATGAGATTCGGTTAATGGGCTGCCGGCTTCACTTCGGACTATTCATCATCCGACTGGTTAGCCAATGTGGTCCCTGTGAAAAGGAAAGCGGACAGATTCGATGTTGCGTGATTTCCTGAGACTTGAACAAGTGTTGCCCCCAAGACGACTTTCCCGCCTAACATCGACATGTTAGTAGACGCCACTACACACTTTGCATGTTTTCCTTTATGGATTGCTACAACTGGCTACAATCAAATAAGGATGTATGAGCATGATGCAAGTAAGACAAACTTTTCCGAACCCCCTCTTGGCAATTTTTACTATACTTTGTTATGCCATTCGGTTTAAAGAATGCCGGTGCAACATACCAACGTGCTATGACGGCACCTTCACGACATGATGTATAAACAAGTAGAAGACTATGTGGATGATATTGTGGTCAAGTCAAAGGCTCGAGCCGATCACACCAACGTCTTTTCACGAGTATTTGAGAGGTGTCGGGAATACAAGTTAAAGATGAATCCTTTGAAATGCGCTTTCGGTGTCTCCTCGAGGTAAATTTCTAGATTCCAAGTGATCGCGTAAGGAATAAAAGTAGACCCGTCCAAGACCAGGCTATCCTCACAACGCCGCCTCCCGAATCGGTGAAAGAGCTCCGGAGTTTCATGGGCAAGGTAAACTACATCCGACGCTTCATACCCTCGGTTTGGCCTAACTTACCGCATCATTCACCCCCTTGTCAAGAAAGGAGCCACTTTGTTTGGACCGCAACCCAACAGAAGCTTTTCTAAAGTTCAACGAATACTATCATCTCCAACCGTCATGAAATCTCCCTGTACAAGGAAGCCATTGTCCTCTACACCGCTTCTTCAAAGGACACCGCCATAGGGGCTTTACCGCTCGTGGAAGACGACGAGGGAATTGAACGTCCCATATACTATTTCAGCCGAATATTGAGAGATGCCGAACTCCGATATCCTGTGAGCGGAAAAGGCGTGTTTAGCTTTAATCCATTCCATTCCGAGTTTAGGCATTACTTGCTATCTAATAGGTGATACTCGTGTCTAAACCGATCCCGCAAAGTTTTTGCTTTCAAAGCTGGCCTCCGACCGGGAGGACAAAATGGCTTCTCCAAATGTCGAACTAGACATAACGTGTGCATCGCCTAGAGCTATCAAGGGCCAAGCAGTTGCAGCATTTCATCGGGCAGATTTCCCCGGAGAAGGTACTACGACTACATGAAGAACTCCCTGGAGAATTCCGGGACGCCTCTATTCTCGAAGAAGAGGTGTGGCTTTTTTGTATTTTGACTATCTGGGCTTACCCCTAAATGAGAATACCTGAGGAGCAGGCGTATGTTAGTCTCTCCAACCGAGAAGTATTTTCACATTCCTTCAAGTTAGACTTCGAATGCACCAACAACTCGGGCATATGAAGCTTTCCTCATAGGGCTTTCATAGCTAAACAAGAGTCACACGTCCTGAGATAAGAGGTGACTCCAAGTTACTCAGTGAATCAAATGAACGAGTATATGCATTAAAAGAAGTAACACTAGCCCCATACCGATCGTGGCTACGTAGGTTACTAAACTACTTTGCCGATGCAACCATAACCCATGCTCTGGCCGCAACAACAACAAACACGCCGATTGTCTAGCAACATTGGCTTCCAAACTGAAGTTCGAGGGGGCGGAAGAAACTTTAACAAAAAAAGGAGAACCATAGAATCGACATGGCTACCGCAACACAAAGACACCAAGACCGACGATCGCGAACTCCGATCATTCGAGAGCTCAACAGCTCACTCTCCCAAGGAAAGGTCGATCCAAAACCCTGCAAAACTTCTTCATGCTTCATGGTATCTCAGTATTATCGGAATCGAGATGGCCCCTGTCAAGATGTCCGGGAGGTGACGAAGCACAACCACAAACTGGATCGTATTCACAATGAAATTTGTGGACAATCATTGGTGGTAACGCTTACCTAGCGACTTCAACGCCTCGGGCACATCGTCGTAAATGGAGGCTCAATCCAGATCGGGGGTCAAGTCCCGTCAATTCGAAGCCCGTACACCACCACACCAATTGAGATTTTAATGTGAACTGTGACCTGAGAGAGCCCTACATTAGCTATCTCCGTGATGGGATAATTCCCGCCGTCAAAAGGACGCAATTAAGATGAAGCAGAGAGCTGCTGCTCATATTCCATGAAGGGGATCCTATACCGCAAGAGCTTCTGAGGTGATATGCTACTGTCTGGCCGGAGAAGAAATTCTAAGTCATGGCCAAGGATACACGAAGGAGAACATCAAGGGAAGAGGAAACTTTTCTCCAAATACACGAGAGATACTATTGGCCGACTGATGGAGGATGATGCAGCCGTTTTTCGCAAAGTCACACATGCCAAATTCATGGGAACCTTGTTCATGCGCCTTCTACCCTCGCATTCTATAAGCAAACATGGCCATTCTACCATTGGGACCGGACATTATCTGGGAAGATCAATCCACCGTCATCGTCGAGCAAAGACGAGTACATCATAACCGTAACGGAATACTTCACCAAATGGGTAGAGGCCATTCCCCTACGAGAACTACAGAGCAACAATTGCGGCTTTCATTAAAGAATACATCATTTGTCGTTTTGGCGTGCCCAAGCATATCATCACGTATAATGGCACTCCCCTTCGCCAACAAGCGGAGCACGGAGTTACTTGAGGAGTACGGCATTAAACATGTCTTCCACCGTCTACTATCCTCAAGGGAACGGGCAAGTCGAGATTACCAACAAGATATTGATCCCATCATCAAATGAATTGTACACGACAATCCCGGGGAATGGCATGATCGATTACCAAATGGCACTATGGGCATACCCTCGTACGTCACCCGAAGCTCCATTGGGGTCTCGCCGTACTCACTGCCTACTGGAGCGGATGCAATTCTCCCAAAGGCGGATCGGGATCCCATCAGCCCGGATTGCAAGCGAACCGGGATCCACCGGAACGAGGTCAAGTCTACGACTCTAGAATCGCAGAGTTAGACACTGGGATTTTAGAAGGAATAAAGCGAGAAGAACGCGCTCGGGTGTACAGGAATCGAATTTCAGAGCATACAACAAAATTGTGAAACCACGCTTTTTCCAAGGTGGGAGATTGGGTTTTGAAAACAGCCAAACACATCCAACAAGACATGTCTCGCATCCAAAATTCTCACCAAAATGGGAAGGTCCCTACGCAATCACCAAGGCTTACAATATCGGCTACTACAAGATCGTTAAGGTAGACGGAGGCAAGCTGGAAGCAAATATCAATGGAAAGTGGCTCAAGGCATATCACGCCCCGACCATTATCTCACGTTGTGTCAACAATATAGGCATTTATTTTCATTACATGTTTGAATCATCGATTATATTCAGAGATGTGTCAATGAAAAACCTGTTTCACCAATCAAAAACCAATGCAATTTATTCCGCAAAGATGTTCAAAAACTCTTGACATAAATGTCATTAACAATAAGGGAGTACACTTAAGAGGCCATCTAGAAGATTATAATTCCTTGAGAGCATCATCTCAGCCCAGCTTGATATCTCTCGTTCTTTTCTTCAAGTCCCCAAGACCCTGCTCCACCTTCTCTCGATTCCTCACAAGCGTAGCTTTCTCCTTTCCAAGATAGCTTTCGAAAGGGGAACAACATTTCGAGGATACCAACTCGATCGACCTTGATGACATCAAGACGTTGCCGCAACCAGCCCACGTTGAACTTCATGGATTCCCTGTAGATACCATATTCTCCCACTTTTCGAGATTTGATTGGCGTTGCGAATAGAAATACTCTCCATCTCCGCAACCATGGGAAGAAGAGCGCATTACAGAATTAAAGCGAGGAACAATGTCGGACCATATTCCCTCGTTGCGATATGACCGTACTTCCTCCACAACTTGGTGTACAAACCCACAAACTCCTTCCGCACCAAGAATCCACCGACATCCCCGGTAGCTGGAGGATAAGCATTCATGCTAACATCGAATGAAAGACCTGCATTTGGATATTCATAAGATGAGACACCTGTCCAGCGTCTTCGAGGTCTGCTGTGGGTAGGCGTGTTTGAGTTTGAAGGAAGAGGAATGGTGAAGTCATCATCATCAATAACCGTCACATGTTCCGGTAGGGTATCTCTGCAAGAATGAAGGGATTATTCACCCGATCAGCATGAAGAACAAACAATGTTTCTAAAAGGGGGAAGAGACAAACCTGTATGATCTTCTTGACTCAAGAATACGAACATGGATTGGTCATGAAGATCGAGGATTATGTCGAGCACGTTTAACTAAGACCGGATGGTATGAAGAAGATGATCCAACGTTGTCGACATGATGGGGAAATAAAGTTTTTGCAAGGAAGCTCTATCAGAAAACGGATCAAAAATCTCTTCACCCGCATAAATGCAGAAACCTAAAACGATTATGGCGCCGATATATGAGGGTTCAACGCCAGACCAAGTCGATTTCTTTTGGGCCCTAATGAAGAACCGGAAGAGCATCTGGACACAACGATTCAATCGGCAATGTGCAAGCACCCGCGCCCGAATCCGGTAGAAGAAGAATCCTATCCTCGACTCAAACACTCAAGGGGCTAAGCTCATACATGTAAAAGAGGAACCAAAAGCGACTCACCGGATCAAGTCCCGCTCGTTCGCATCCTTAATCAAGACCAACCTGTTCCTGTGGAAACGCCCGACAATGTGAAACTATCCTAAATATGTATTCACTCTAGCTTGGTCATTTCGTATGTCACCATCTCATGCCTACCACACAATAGTGTAACCATTATGTGCTAGGCAGGGGACTTACTGTTGATGGTGGATTTTCGTTTAAGGTTAAATTTGTAAATAACCGAAAACTCATGCGCTGACATCTTGTAAAAGATAAAGCCATTTATAAAGTGTTGGATACTCCCTCACTTAATTCACCAAGAATGGAGCATGTAGCAACAATCCCATTCTTTGAATACACGAAATTCTCCAGTTGGAGCATGTGGCAACAATCCCTTCCCTCAGAATTTCATATCGGCCTTGTATTTCCGAAGACTCATTATCAAATGGCATGACGATCGAGTGTTACTCTTACAGAGGTAACACGAACCTCCAAGCACTATAATGAAACCATGTGCGAAATACCCGTATTGTTGATTCTCGGTGTGTTATACTAGCCCGAGCCCTCTCGGTGTGTTATACTAGCTCGATTGAGACCCCCTTTGTATGTTATACTAGCCCGATTGAGCCCCTCTCGGTGTGTTATACTATCCCGATTGAGCCCTCTCGTATGTTATACTAGCCCGATTGAGCATCCTAGACCAGGACCATATCGGTCCTGGATATGATCTGCGGTCAGTCATCCAACTCCACAAGCATGATTGATGACCCGCATCAATTCCATCACCCCAAACGGTATGGAATACACACGGCCCGACCCCGCATGGTCGACCATTGGCCTTTGCTTGCCAAGAAACCGTCCATACCGGCATTATGGAAGGAAAACCTAAAGTAGGGGCTTGCGGCATATTACATGTGCCGCAAAATCTATCTCAACCATCCATCTTCGCAGGTATAGATGGAGGGTGTAGATGTAGACTCAAAGGGTCTTGAGCATGTCGACACAATCACCATGTGACCGCTTACACACTTGACCAATCGGTCAAAACCAACCATGATTGGTTACAACACATTCTGTCCACTTTGAAAAGAGCATGGTCGCACGGCTTTGAAAGCCAAAATTAGGTTCAAGCCATCACGCGCTGGCGTCCATCTTCTCCTAACGTTTAATGGAGGGTCACTGATCAAATCGACAGGTCCTGGCCATACCCGGATGACCACCTGGGCCCGTCTCCCCCTCATGCACCGGCCAAGGCATATCATGCCGCTAATCCAAAACGCCCGCCCAAACATGCGTGGTTACACTTCCCAAATTGCAAATTGATCTCACCGCTCAACTTCACCGGGCCAATTGAGTGCTTAGATCACGTTTTCATGGGATAGTCGGGTATAGGCGCGAACATCAGCCTACCATCTTCACGTCAAACCAAATTACCAAGACCGACCAAGCTAGGTTGTCTTGGAAAACACGAAAAGAGAGTGTGGCGTATGCGGCTTCTTGCGTATCAAACTTATCGCAAAATCAATCTCACCACTCCTCTTTGACGGTCAGGTGAGTGGCCCCGGATCGCGCTTTCATGAGGGGAACTAATATGCACCTACACCATCATGCCACAACACGCATGTATGGCTCGGTCTTCTCCAAAATCCTTCCCATGCTTGGTTTCGACCAGCGGGAGAGTGATGCTTGCGCACCTCTTCAAAAACCATAATATTCATTAACGGTCAGCAGATGAGTGTCCCGAGGCTCATCTCATCCGTCCAACTTCACCAACTTGGTTATACAACCTCGGTCGAGTCAATTGGGGCCGCAAGGCGTCATTACCCATCACCTTACCACACCACAATGCGAACTGATAAAATACACACGATACTTCACAAGTATCACTGCCATCAATAACGCGTTATTCAATTCAAAGATTACATGCTATCTTTCGTGGATCCACGATCCACATTCCAGTTATCAATCATGTCACAAACTCGGGGGATACATACTGGGGTATTGGTATGGCGGTTTCACAGTGTCTGGCAGCAGACAACGCGCCATCACAAGAACGTGTTAGGAAGTCATGGACGGTTAGAGATGAACAGAGAAGTGGGCAAGACTGGCTCTGTATCACCGACACAACTCCACTACTACCATCATTCCACTACCTCACTTCCCACGCAGAAACGTGAATGAGGCTTAATGACTTGTATAAATAGGTTCTCCGCCTCTATTTCAACAACAAGGGAACAACGGAACAACACAAGTTCGATTTAGACAAAACCAAGTGTTAATACAAATCGTATTCAAACACCCAG
>JAJJWW010005365.1:0-70313 GCA_023531295.1 Papaver armeniacum | reverse complement strand
GCATCAACCACCCCGGTTGAAAGATTTCTCGACTCCGACGAACGTCTTAATAACTTCTAGCACACTTATGTACCCTTGTATAGCAACCAAATGACTTCCCGCGATCAAAGACAAAACTCGTAGCCTTAGAGATCCTAAGACACGGTAAGCAAGAAATGTTGTTCAACTTTATTGCACCATATGATATCTTTTTGCCTTCCCACGATCGAACATGTAGTCCAAACCTTCATTTCGATTCTGAACTTTAGTATGTCAATAGCAAGCAATAATTCCATCTTTGCTTCTTTATATTCTCGGGCATATTAATTTAAGTCGTCACTTTGTCTTCTCGTTTGGAACTAGTAACTACCATTTTCCTTATCGACTTTCCTCGATCAAACACAAAACGTGATCCCTCATTTCTCGAAACTAGACTTCGGCATGACAACAAGCATTGGTTCCATCACCAGCATCTTGATATTCAAGCATAAACTAACCTCTCGTCCGAGCTAGTCGTTGAATCACGACAAGCAAGCAACAAATTCATCCTTGTTCTTCCTTGTAATTCTTCATGCCATCGATTAGCACTTTCACACTTACACTCCTTAAAGTTAGATATATTCCTCTTTATTCTTTGTGAAACCAAAGACCACCATTTTCTGTTGTGTCTGCATGTTCCCTTCACGCTCTTCATAACACAGTGATGGATTACCTACACAGTTTGGTAAATCCTCCATCATAGTATCCCTCCCGCTGTTGAGGAAAATTCGCCCACGAATTCTACTCGTATAGTTTTCTTCAGTAATTTCTTTGCGACGAGCCATTTCTCTTTGCTTATAAGAATCCGATCTTATCGTATTATCAAGAGTACATGAAGCTTGTACTGGAAGTAAAGCTTGAGATCTCAAACTAAGATCATCTACTGGACATGTAGCTTGATTCTTGTAAACAGCTCTTTCACAGGTGTAGCTTTCCGACTTAGCTGTGCTAGTCTTTTCCTCGACGAAAGGGTCATCACGGTCGATGTAAACAAAACTTGATCTTCATCTTCCGGGTACGCATCATAAACTGGTGGCAAGTCCCAGTCTACAACAACTCTATCTTCTTCATTCTCACACGATGAGAATGGTGTTTCCTCACGAACAACAACAAGTTCGTCTTCACTCTCACACAAAGAGAATGGTATTTCCTCACGAACAACAACATGTTCATCTTTACTCTCACACAAAGAGAATGGTGTTTCCTCACGAATAACAGGACTATGAAAAATATATTCATCGACTACTGCATCTTCATGTTGATATACTTTAGAAACTCCTTCCGGTGAATCTAAAGGTTTGCGTCGGCCTTTCGGTATCTCCATAAGGGCTTCCGCACGTCTCTGTTGCTCTAGCCTTTCCAACCGTGGCAACAAGTTCTTCAACTTGCTTCTCTGCTCCAGCCTTTCCAACCGTCGCAACAAGTTCTTCCACTTGCTTCTCTGCTCCAGCCTTTCCAACCGTGGCAACAAGTTCTTCAACTTGCTTCTCTGCTCCAGCCTTTCCAACCGTGGCAACATGTTGTCAACTACAACTCTAATCTCTCTAAGTTCTGCTTGATAAGTTTTGGTACCTCTTCCACCACCACCTCTAGGGAACGTCTTAATAACTTCTAGCACACTTATGTACAATAGGAAATCAATAAGACGTTGATAAATTGAGTCTAGGGCTAGAAGCCAAATTACTCATTGATAATCTAACGATTATTTTCTTAAATTCAATAATAAAGTCTGCCTCCTAAAGAAAACCTAATAGCCTATTTATACTAGAAAAATAACCCCTACGAAAAGAAACCTAAACTAAATACGGAAATAACTAAAAAACGTCCATAAATTCATAAGACATTCCTAATTAGACAATATCCCTAAAGAAGGACAATATGCCCCTGCATCAACCACCCCCGGTTGAAAGATTTCTCGACTCCGACGAGAACGTCTTAATAACTTCTAGCACACTTATGTACCCTTGTATAGCAACCGGTGACTTCCCGCGATCAAAGACAAAACTCGTAGCCTTAGAGATCCTAAGACACGGTAAGCAAGAAATGTTGTTCAACTTTATTGCACCATATGATATCTTTGCTGCCTTCCCACGATCGAACATGTAGTCCAAACCTTCATTTCGATTACGAACTTTAGTATGCCAATATCAAGCAATAATTCCGTCTTTGCTTCTTTATATTCTGGGCATATTAATTTACTCGTCACTGTCTTCTCGTTTGGAACCCAGAACTACCATTTTCCTTATCGACTTTCCTCGATCAAACACAAAACGTGATCCCTCATTTACAAACTAGACTTCGGCATGACAACAAGCATTGGTTCCATCACTTGCATCTTGATATTCAAAGATAAACTAACCTCTCGTCCGAGCTAGTCGTTGAATCACGACAAGCAAGCAACAAATTCATCCTTGTTCTTCCTTGTAATTCTTCATGCCATCGATTAGCACTTTCATCACTTTACACTCCTTAAAGTTAGATATATTTCTCTTTATTCTTTGTGAAACCAGTGACCACCATTTTTGTTGTGTCTCTGCATGTTCCCTTCACGCTCTTCATAACACAAAGATGGATTACCTACACGGTTTGGTAAATCCTCCATCATAGTATCCCTCCCGTTGTTGAGGAAAATTCGCCCACAAATTCTACTCGTATAGTTTTCTTGATGAATTTCTTTGCGACGAGCCATTTCTCTTTGCTTATAAGAATCCGATCTTATCGTATTATCAAGAGTACATGAAGCTTGTCTTGGAAGTAAAGCTTGAGATCTCAAACTAAGATCATCTACTTGGACATGTAGCTTGATTCTTGTAAACAGCTCTTTCACAGGTGTAGCTTTCCGACTTAGCTGTGCTAGTCTTTTCCTCGACGAAAGGGTCATCATAGTCTGATGTAAACAAAACTTGATCTTCATCTTCCGGGTACGCATCATAAACTGGTGGCAAGTCCCAGTCTACAACAACTCTATCTTCTTCATTCTCACACGATGAGAATGGTGTTTCCTCACGAACAACAACAAGTTCGTCTTCACTCTCACACAAAGAGAATGGTATTTCCTCACGAACAACAACATGTTCATCTTCACTCTCACACAAAGAGAATGGTGTTTCCTCACGAATAACAGGACTATGAAAAATATATTCATCGACTACTGCATCTTCATGTTGATATACTTTAGAAACTCCTTCCGGTGAATCTAAAGGTTTGCGTCGGCCTTTCGGTATCTCCATAAGGGCTTCCGCACGTCTCTTGTTGCTCTAGCCTTTCCAACCGTGGCAACAAGTTCTTCAACTTGCTTCTCTGCTCTCCACCTTTCCAACCGTCGCAACAAGTTCTTCCACTTGCTTCTCTGCTCCACCCTTTCCAACCGTGGCAACAAGTTCTTCAACTTGCTTCTCCTGCTCCAACCTTTCCAACCGTGGCAACATGTTGTCAACTACAACTCTAATCTCTCTAAGTTCTGCTTGATAAGTTTTGGTACCTCTTCCACCACCACCTCTAACTCTTCCTTCCATGATAGCTAGCTAGGGTTTGTGGGTTTTGTGTTCTAGCGCCAAATGATGAAGTTAGGCTAGCAACATAGGGCATAAACTAACAATAGACATAAAACTTGAAGAATAGAACAATAGGAAATCAATAAGACGTTGATAAATTGAGTCTAGGGCTAGAAGCCAAATTACTCATTGATAATCTAACGATTATTTTCTTAAATTCAATAATAAAGTCTGCATTTCCTAAAGAAAACCTAATAGCCTATTTATACTAGAAAAATAACCCCTACGAAAAGAAACCTAAACTAAATACGAAAATAACTAAAAAACGTCCATAAATTCATAAGACATTCCTAATTAGACAATATCCCTAAAGAAGGACAATATGCCCCTGCATCAAGTATCCTAAACATCGACTCCATCCTGAAATTCAAGGTGCAACTAACATTCTCAATATTGTTTACTGGAAATATAATCCCCATTTGATATAAAAGCAATAAAATCAGGACTCAATCCAAATGACATAATTGAATCTCATATACATGGGATCATCAATGAACAGATGCTCAATAGGTTCAATTTCAGTTAAATCTCTAGCACAAGAGGTTAACATCATACAATTGCAAACAATTTCACTAGTTTTCTGTAACCAAAACCAAATACGAAAAGGCAGAACAAATACTTATACAAGTATTAAGGAAAAATCACATCAAATACCAGTCTGGATGGCAGTGCAAGGACCAAGGGAAATAGAGATACCAGGACAAAATAAGACACAAACAAACTCAGTTCTCATTTAACACAATTATGGAATATAACCCCCAAACATGCAATCAACAAATCAGCATATCAATTGTTTCATAAACCTTAGTTTCACTTTTGTATCACTCTAACACATAGGATCATAATCAAAGAAGAATAAACCATTAAACTACTTGCATCATTTGCCTACATGTTACTAAGAAATCCATTAAACCCTAAAATCAATTCTAAAATCGAAACCCTAATCGAAAATCACATGTAAATCGAAACCCTAATCGAAAATCTAAGATAACGAAAATCTCATATAAAATCGAACATCTCATTAACAGACGAAACCCTAATCGAAAAGAACAGATCAAAATATTTAAACGAACAGATAGAAACCCAAATTGAAATTACTTACATCTTCAGATTCAAATCGAAACCCTCAAACCCTAACTTCGCTTGCAGCCCTCGAACTGGAACCCTAACTATCTTCTGCAAGAGATGATGAACGAGGAAAGAGATGAAGGGGTAAGTTAAGTCGAGAGGAAAGGATGAAGGGCTGAAAGGCCGAGTCTTGTGTGTGACCAAGGGGATAAGCTCATGTGACCAAGGGAGGAAACATTCTCAGTTCTACCTGGCTTGGGTGGAAAAATCATGACGGTGTGACCACCCACGCACACGGATGGCACATGTGGAACCTTATCCAATTACAATTCATGTGACCACATAACGATTCTTAAAATCGACAAGTTTTATGTAATCAATACCCGGCTGTTACGAAAAATTTGTAACAGCCATTTCCTGTTACGAATTCGTAACTGCTCATAAGTTGTTACAAATTTCAGTTACTATTCCCTGAAAATGGTTTAGTGCTAGGGTCAAAAAGAAAACCCTCAAATCGTTTTCACAACGAACGTATTTCTCGTATAACGCATTACGATTACGCCAACCTGTAAGTAATAGGCTTGGCAATTTTAAGGTGTTAAGTCTTGGATCCAAAATTGCATTAATCGAGAAATTATAATAATCCAATCTAATATGGATTACATGCCAACCAATCACATATGTCGATATCCCTCTGAGAGGCTCGGGTTCACAACCACCATCATTTAATATTTCAAAAGCTAATATAAACGAATATTCGACAATTTATAGCTTACTACATCCAACATAATTCCCAAATGTATGCATACTTTGAAAAAATTCAAAATTTACTGGTACCAGTGCCCACGGGCGTTATAATCTCCTATTATTCAAATGAGGAGATATGAATTTTGAGAATGTGAATCGCATTATCATAGATTGTTGGAGCATATTTGTAGCCTATATAAAAATGCTACTGCTTGCTATATGTGATTGGATTTGCCTTTTCAAACGGCATAAGCTTATTCGAAAGCTAAACGAGATTTTTCACGCCTCTTTAATGGCAGCCTTATTCGATTTGATCATGATGGGAGAGAAGTGATATAACCTTTAAGTTAATTAATGCTAATCTCTAATAGCATAGAGTCTCCCCGATTCCGGCGGAAATTTTTATCTCATATACGAAAACAAGTTTCGTAGAGTATTATCCGATTAAATCAAGGACATATACTCATAATAATTTCTGGATTTTAACAATACCAGTTGGACTGTAGATAATGACTTTAAAAGTCATAAAAAAAATTGTCCAAAAATTGTAGTTTATACAATTTAAACATCAACCACGGATTTTATTGGCTACAACCAAAAACATATAAAATTTGTAAATAAATCTCCAAATAATTGCGTGAATTCTGAGGCAAACAAGATAAAGATTTGGATTCGGATTATTGACAAGTTATTTTCCAAAAGAAACTAAAATTTTAAGATCAATTTAGTCACTACAAGGACTAATGATATATAGGCTAACAAGCTTCTAAAGCACCCATTGATCTTTTGTGTCAAACTATATTAATTCCAAATACAAGTGGAACGATCCAAATATTGGAGATTATTACGGCGAGGAAAGATAAAAATATCTCAATATCCCTTGAGAATGCAAAAGAATTATGTGTTACTCCTTCGGCGTTAGTAATTGAAAATACCATAACGATATTTTATCCCTTTATGATCGATAGGGAAAAACCAAATCTAGTTGGCTTATATGTTTCTTCTTAAGAAATATGAAGAACTCATTTTCGTTATTGAATTTAGAAAAATCCATGGTTTCTGGTAAGAAATAGAAACCAAAGACAGAATCAAATTATATTGGCATCTCATATAAGCGATAGAGAAAACCAACACCAGTTCGTTTGTACGATTCATGAAAAGGAAAAAAAAATGTTTTCATGTCAGTCATCGCATAGGGATAATCTACTTTGTGGTTAAACAGATGGTTTCTTGTAAAGGAATAGAAACCAGATAAAAAAAAAAATCACATGATCTTCATTTAATGGACAAAGATACCAAACTTGATTGGTCGTAGGTTTTTCAAACATGCACGTGATTAATTACCGTAAAGATAATTAAATTGCGATAACACCTGATTTTGGTGATTACTTCATTAAAAGAATAGAAACTGTAAACCATCTTTCGATGGATTTGTTTTTCTTTTCTCTATGACAAATTTAGAGAAGCAAGAGAAAATCAATTTATAAAAAAAAATTTTTTATCACTTATATCCCGCAATGTAGACCATCTTATATAAGACTAATAAAATAATAGTGGTACCCCAAAAAGACTTGAGGATGACCATGGTCCTACTCTCGTAGCTGTGAAGAAGAATATAAAATCCCAAGGGAGAAATACACAATATTACGTGACCGGCAAAGAGAGAAACTCTTTAATGATAGGTGGAGTATTCAAATACCACTGTCATTGTGTATATCATCGTGTATGGATACACGTTAAATAGGTTTTCATTCATACTGGAAGAAATAGATTCTTACCAAAACAAAAGTTAAGCAATAGAATAATAAAATAAGAAATAACATATAAAAGGATGGACAAAAGGATATTGTTCATAATGGCCCATCTCTTTTATGGCATCTTTTGGATTCCATTGGGCTTATACACCACAAACGGCATCAAGTGATCATGTGATCCAGGAAGGCGCTGCAACGTTTTGTTGAGATTAGTTCACGGTGCAAACCTAGAATAAGCCAAAAAGAAATATTAATTAAAATCCCATTACTAGAGAAGAAAAAAAAAAACAAATCGATATAAAAGAAAAAGTTAATTTAGCTTATAGGTAATCTTCTTTTGCTCATATTGGCGGAGCAACGTGCGTGATAACGTCTTGTAAATAGGGAAGGAGACAGAAAAAAGGGAGAAGAAGAGAGAGAATTTCTTATTAATGTGTATCATAGACAAATATTAGAGCCCATATTTATAGGCTAGACACAAGGACATCCCAGTAATAAACGAGATTCACCCTAGATATTCTTAACATAATTACTAACACATACTCCCTCCGTCCCTAATTAGATGAGCTATTTGGTTTTTAGTTTTGTCCACAAATAGATGAGCTATTTCACTAACCAAGGGGATATTTCTAAAACTACCCTTTTAATTGATTATTTTTTCTATAAGAAGTATGCATAATTTGATAGTCATGTTTATATTCGTTGCGTAGGTGTTTTAAAATGCTTTTCAACGGTATAAAGTTTATAAAAAACCGTGGTATAGTTTAAGAGATAAATCGTTTCTAAATTTTACTAATTATTGCCCATAAGGGTATAATTGTAAAAAATACTTAAATATACTCCACTTTCCTCCTTGCCTTAAAATTTGTGCAAACTACAAGTAGCTCATCTAATTAGGGACGGAAGGAGTAGAACCTTATTTTTCCAACATGTGATGGGATCCTTTCCCAATTTATATTGGAAGGAGTAGTTAATTATTATTAGGTCCTCTAAATTTTAGATTTCACCCAAACAAACACACCCTTAATGATGAAACCTCTTTTCATTCTCAGTCACTAGTAAGGCCACATGTGCGATGCACATGCCAATTGATTCTTTTAACAACACCAAATTTGATAATAATAAAAAAAAAAATCTTAAAAAAAAAATTTAATATCCTTGTTTATACTCATTACGTAGATAATTTAAAGAGCTTTCCAAATATATTAATTTTGCAAAAATCCGATGTGTATTTTTAAAGATATCTAAGTTATAATTTTTTTGATCTATTTTTAAAGAATAATTCCTATAAATATACAAATATTATCTAAAAGCTTAGTTAATGAGGGTATTATTGTCATGTGAAAAGGCTTCACCAAACAATTACCTGAATTTCTTTATATTAGTAAGATAGACTGAGAAGCTCTTTCGATAAAAAAAATGGCGATATCATTATCGTCTTTGTCATCATCATCCTCTCAACTACAAAGCCCGAATTCACCATTTCCTTTTAATACCCCAAACCCACTTCGTTACTTGCAACGAATTAGAACCTTTAGATCTTCAAAAATCAAGGTTTTCGCCATGTCCAATTCCCAGAATCTAACAATATTTTCACCGAAATTAGCACATACCAACGATGATAATACCTCGGCGTCACATTTGAAACCCCTAAAAAATTTCCATTCTCTGTTCCTTCAGTTTGCTGCTTCTTCGATACTTTTCGTTTGCCTTAGCGCACGCGCTGCTGATATTAGAAATATCCCTCTTCTTCCACCCACCTCGAGTCAAACATTGAACGAAGATGAAGGTAAAGATGATGATCGAATTAATGGTATTAATCCAAATCCAGGTTTTTTTTATTTTTTTAACATCAGCTCACCATCAGCAAAGCAGAATACATAGCTACACATTATGTTTTCCTACTCATTAGAGCTGAGATGGCTATCATTAAAGAGTTAAGACATTATCTGTTGTAGCCAATTATTAAAGTTTAGCTGTGATCGCATAGAATAATAGAAAGGAAAAATTGAATGCCTTCACAAATTTGCACTCTGGTGGTAACCTGGTTGCTGAGGTGTGTTTTTGGTACTCTGATATAAATATACTGGAGTTTCACACCTTGACCCTGTCACCAAATTTAGAAACTTAGTTAGCTTGTGCATACGGTACTCATCCGGTGAGCATTTTGATCAAGGTTGAAGGCGTAGAAGTACCTTTAGTGCGATACAAGGCGTTAAATTGATGAATTCTGTTATACAAGTAATTACTAAAGTGTTTTTTACAGGGAAATCTGATGCAATGGAAAATATTGAAGTAGAAGATAAGGAATTGAAGGCCAAGTTTGATAGTTGGAAGTCTAAGACATTTGCTTTGACCGTTCCCTTACGAATTGTTGCACTTCGTGGTTCCATACCTCCATTATGGATTAAGGTTCAATTATTAACGTTTTACATATTTTCTTGGGCGTTCAGAAGTTATTTTTCCCAGCAACTTTGATTAGCTTATGTTTCTTTTACATGTAATAGATTATTATTGAAGAGATCGCCGGATTACTTTTTTATGACTAGTAGGATTTTCTGCAATCACAAGGAAGGAGATTGAAACTGAGCATGGAGTTCCGTGGAACTCTTGATGATGTATTCAATGATTTGTCTACATCCTTTAGCAAAAGCAAACTTGACGCAAAATCTGCTATGGCAGCTGATATTGTTTCAGTGGGTGATTCGTGGCTTAGTTTGGGAATTAGCAAGGGTATGATTGAATACATGCAAGATGTGGAAGGGCAGGATTGGTTTAAGGGTTTAAGCGTTAAATGGAAGGTATGCTTTCACATTCATGTTCTATTCAGTTTTCCGACTTAGTTTGAAGTGAAAAAGGAATTACTCTTCGGCATACTTTTTGCTAAGACTAGCTCAGGTTTATTTACGCAGGAACAGTGATGGACAGTTAAATGTTGACGGCAAGATTTGGGCAGCACCATATCGATGGGGAAGCATGGTAATCGTATACAAGAAGAACAAATTTAGGAAGCATAATATTGCCCCAATAGAGGTAACTTACGTGAAAACCTGGAAATTTTTCCTTGTGATTGGAGTTTTTACCATATGGGGTTTTCTATAGTTTGAACTTCGTGATGTGGGCTTATGCTGTCAAGGAAAACATTACAAGACCTTGAACAGTGACTATGGAAGTTCACAGAGACCCTTTTCCATCCTTAAGTCATCTAAGGAAGATTATCGGTATTAAAATCTAGCAGTTGGTGAATCCTTTTAAATGTATGACCCGGACTGTGCCCCGTATCCAATTACTCAAATTTACTATGAATTTATGTAAACCAAAATTGCAGGACTGGAAGGATTTGTGGAGACCTGAGCTTGCTGGGAAGATTTCAATGGTTGATTCTCCTAGAGAAGTGATTGGTGCAGTTTTGAAGTATATGGGAGCTTCATACAATACAAAGGACTTTAACTCGCAAGTTCCTGGTGGAAGGGATGCTGTCTTGCAGAATCTGCTGTCACTTCAAAAACAGGTATTGGTTGGAACTTGGAAATTATTTTCAGCTTCTCTCTGCTAGTCTGTATAATGGTGCAATTTTTGGGAGTAGTATTAGGTTAAAGATCACTTTCAGCTACAGTAAACAAGGTTAAGAGACCCCCTATGATATGATTTGGGGACTTCAAATAAATACCACCATCCATCTTACAGTCGCAGAGCCTCTAAACTTCTTAGCAGTCACATGGTGCTGTCTTCTTGCTCCTTTTTTAACATAGGGAACAAAAGTTGAACTCCACTGTTGCAGCAAGTCCAAATTAATGAGCATGCATGTCATTCTTTCAGTGGAGTTCTTAAATTGTGAATATTACATATCTGTCATAACCTCAGGTTTATTCTTAGTTCAACATTTTCCCATTTACAAGATTAGGATTTGGTCTTCATAAATGTGATGCATGTGTATTCAACTTGCTCTCTTGCAGGTTCGGCTATTCGACAGTGTACACTATCTAAAGGCCTTTGGAGTTGGAGATGTGTGGGTTGCTGTTGGATGGAGCAGCGATGTTCTTCCTGCTGCGAAGCGCATGTCAAATGTTGCTGTGGTGGTTCCCAAGTCCGGAGCTAGTCTATGGGCAGACTTATGGGTATGTTCCGGGACACATCTATCCTGGAGTACATGAAATGAAATTTCTTGTCCAAGTTGTCTTCCAGAGTGTTTAGCAATTAAAGTAATGTATTCCGAGTTTTATTTCTGTTTTGCAGGCGATCCCCGCTGCCTCAAAATTTGCTTCAGAACGGATTGGTGGGGGAATAAGGGGCCCATCTCCATTAATTCACCAATGGATGGAATTCTGTTTACAAGCTGCAAGAGCTCTACCATTTCAACAAGAAGTTATTCCTGGATCATCTCCCTTTGCTCTTGAACAAAATCCCCCAATTGACGGGTTTCAAGATACCAAAAATGGGAAGCTGAAGTTGGACACTAACCTCATTTCTGGAGTACCCCCATCTGAAATTTTAGCGAAGTGTGAGTTTCTAGAGCCATTAACTAATGCTACATTAACGGATTATCAAGTGCTAATCAACAGTATGCAGAGGAAACCTAGTCACAGTATGATGGACAACTTGCAATGTTCCATCTTATCAATTGTTCAGAGTTTTTGGTTGAAACCCAGTCTGAAAGAACCCTGATATTTCAGTTCATAATCTTGGATGTATCTTTTAATCCTTGCCTCAAATAGATGAGGAGAGTGTATAATAAGGTTTGGGATCTTATGCCTTGCATGTTCTATTTTTATGTAAAAATTAATAAAACATTCATAATCACGAAGCCACAAGAATATTCAACTGGTATTCGTACATTGCCATTACATAATTTCTTCCTGCAATTCATAAGGATTTGCATGTTAAGTTTTCACTAACTATTGTGCGACTAAGAGACCTATGCGTAAAATGTAATTAAAGGAATGCGAACAAGTGAGGAAAGAGAACTGAACTGGTAATTTTCAACTTATTTTACAAAAATGGCATTAAATAACAAACCTTCTGCCGAAGGACACAGAAATTTATAAATTCCATATACATGTAATTTCTTAAGGGATTGAATGGCGAAAACAAAGAGTGAGGGGCATCTTTAGAACCTTTTCTCATATGCGTGAAACAGAAACACCAAAAGCACCCTCAAATTTCTTGACCGCAACCTGCTCTGACACCTTAACACGGATGAATAACACCCAAAATTTGCCATTTTCTGATCTCCATAGAACAGAAAAAAAGAATGAATAACTTAATTGGAGCCCAAAGTTTCTGAAACCTTTTGTAACTTGCTGACGTTTCTTCATTCTGCTGAATAAACTGAATCATGTTCCATGTGAATAACGAGCTTGGTTTCTCTTTTGCTTTGAAGGGTTCTTCAATCTGAGCTGGAATCGTAGAAATCGCTTGGGCAGGGAGTATTTATTTCAGCTTCAAGTATCTGGACCACCCTATGCATGGTAGGCCTGTCCTCTGGACTGGACGATACACACTGGATAGATATCAAGAGCAGGGTGTCAAGACTCTCGGTCTGAATACCCTCACAGTGTTGGTCCACAATCTCCCTCGGCCTATTTTCAGCAACTAGAAAGTTCAACTGCACAGAAAGGCAAATATTCAACGAATAAACCACTGAGCAATAAAATGGTTTTATTCAACGGAAAAAAGGTAAATATTCAGCGATTCAGGGTTTAGGGAGCAACGACGATTTAGATATCGGTGTCACCAAGTACCATCCTATGAAGACAATTAGAACATCAAATGCTAAAACAATATTAATAGGCATGGAAAGTTAAAAATGTACCCAACCAACAATATTTAGCCCTTTTTCGATGAATGATGCGTCCGTGGGTCGCTTTCCACTCAATATTTCAAGGACTAGAACCCCAAAGCTGTAAACATCACTTTTTTCTGTTGCTCTACCACTTAGCATGTACTCTGCACAAACAATGCAGACGTGTTAGTTCTTCAAAACACAAACAAACAAACAAAAATCTAAGAAAAATCGACAAATGTGTGAGAATTAATATAAAGCTTGTGATCACATAGAATTTCTACAACTGCACGTTTAGCCTCCAAACATACAACCAAAAGTCTGTTTTGTGCACACCTGGAGCAAGATAACCAAATGTCCCAGCAACGATGGTAGTTATGTGGGATTCCTCATCCTCTAGTAGTTTGGCAAGTCCAAAGTCAGATACACGAGCCTCCATATTACCATCAAGTAAAATGTTGCTCGACTTTATATCTCGATGTATGATTCGAGGGGAGCAATCATGATGCAAGTATGCCAAACCTTTCGCAGCTCCCATAATTATATTAAGACGTGCATCCCAATCTAGTAGCTCGGATCGTTCTGCTACGTGCATAGGATTCTCCATCAGTCACACAATTACAAAAATTTAACATGAGTAACAAATTATACGTTCCTTCAAATGGAAGTAGTTAGAAAGAATATACAGGTAATCAATAAATCATTCATAAGAGGATTTTAAGCTTAAGGATTTGTCCTCGAAGTGTTCTGAAAATTTCTAAAACTACATGAGAATAATGTGACATCCGCCTAAACAGATAAATTTACAGGGCTGCAGGACATGAATGAAAATGTTCTAGAAAATGTAATTTAGAAAGTTTTGTCTCCTTCACTGGAGGATTAATCGTCTGATTATTTTCGTCTAGAAGTAATAGTAAAACAGACCATTAGAATGAGGGAAGCTCACCATGAAGTGCCTCATCTAGGCTTCCACCTGGTAGATAATCATATATTAACAACTTCGAAGAAGGGGAGTTGCAATATCCTCGCAAGTTCACCAGATATCGGTGCTTTATGCTACCAAGTATTTCAAGTTCCCTTTCAAAAAACCGATCTAAGCCTTCATTTGTCTTCATTATTCTTTTCAAAGCAAATACACTCCCATCATCCATGGCAAGCTTGTATACTTTCCCAAATCCACCCGAACCGATAATATGTTCCTCACCCAAATTCTCTAACTTCTTGATGATGTCTTTTGAAGAGTAGGGCAAATCTCCGTGGAACATTACAATTGATGCACCTGAAAGACTACCTGGTGAGATCGAAGTGAAGTATATAAAACACAAAAAGCAACTGTTGATGTTGTTTAACTGGGACCTATACCTCCAATAACATCCATGGCAAGGCTTCTGGTATCATTTTTGCCAAATTTCTTATACAGAAAACAGCCCCAGAAGCACATCAATGCTACCAAGAGTAAAGCACCAACAGTTGCCAAAGCGCTTATAAGGAGTCTCGTCCCTGATTTTTTTTTCCCATTTATATTATCTGCAACAATATATCATAAGTAACTTATAAGAAACACACACTGTACCTTCTTATTGGACGAATCCCTTCTTACTCATATAGATAGGGGATAAATTCACACAGATATAGTTAGTCTTGCTTGGGCTGCTTTAATGGCGGTCTTTACATTTTCCCTTTCATGTGTAGTAGTATGGGGAAGAAGTGGACTCTTAAAGCACGAAATTTTTCTCTAAATCGTTCTGCAAAGGGATTTTAAATACAAAATCTCCCTTTCAAGATTCTACTGGAGAATTTTTTGAAAAAAAAACCTTTCAAAGTTCAAACTGTTGAAATATTAGTCTCATGGTCAGGTTATACTCGTTAGTGTAGTATAGAACATGTGAAGAATACACTCTTCACATGTATAGTCTGTGAAGAAAGCCTTCTTCACAGATATCATCTGTGTGCATACTGTTATGTTGTGTAGGTATAGTGTACAGTGGATTGCAAACAGTGTTTAGATATTTTTAGGTATTCTTGTAATCTGTGCATATACTCAATCTATAAAATAGAGGGATCACCTCTGAGTGATATACACTCTTCCATTCACTCTCTCTTGATTTCCACATGGTATCGTAGCTCAAGAGAGAAAGAAGAGAAAACCATCTTAGTTCCTTCTTAAGCTTGATCTCTTCGTTGCTTCGATCTCGTGATTAAAGATCTTGAAGTTAGATCCCGAAGTTGTTCCAAATAGGGCTGCAAACTGCTGTTCTTGAAGAACCCGTGGTACATTTTGTAAGTTGTTTTCCCGAAATTTGTCTTTCTTTGTTGAGTTAAAAGTAGATCTATGGCTAGTACTTCGAGAATAGTAGTTTGTCTCATTCTAGGAGTTCAAATCTCAACTAGACTTTTCTCATAGCAATAGTTTGAGTGTCAAAGTCAGTATCGGAACTAATTACGAAAATAGTAGCTCTTATATCTCCTAGACCTCAAGGAAGTTCTGCTTTCGAACAAGTGTTACTTCATCCGTTTGTGATTGTTGTAACAATAATGGTAATAGAAGAGTGAGTAATCCGTTTGGAGGAAGAAGAGGAGTTTACAGTGGTAGTTCGAAATCGTATCACACAACCGGTGAAGAGGAGTTTCGGCCTTCATCATCATCACTACCTAGTGTTTCCTCTCACCCATCTCAAGTTCAGCTGGAACAGTTGATAAAGGACTATGCTAGAATGCAGTCATCCAAGGAAAGTTGGGGTGGGTATACTTCAGTGACTCAATCGGGTAACATTGGTAGTGCTTTGTTAACTCCAGCGTGATAAATCTAAGGGTTCTTGGGTTGTTGACAAGTGGGAGCAACTCGATCACATGTCTACCGAGTCCAACCGCTTCTCCACCTATAATCCTAATCCTAGTAAACCATGTATTCTACGGCCGATGGATCTCCAATTATTGTCTCTGGTGAAGGACGTGTTCCGATAACTAGTTCCATGTCTCTTTCTACGGTGTTGCATGTTCCGAATCTTTCTTGCAGCCTTCTCTCAATCGATTCGATAACCAAAGCTTTGAAGTGCAAGGTTACCTTTTATGAGACACATTGTGTTTTTCGGGATATTCTCACTGAACACTTGGCTTAGGCAAAGAGGGGGTTTATACTACTTGGAATTGCATGAGGTGAAACAAGATGACAGTTTAAGAGCCTATAAATCAACAAGTGTGTCTAGTTCTGAAGAACAAGTTTGGCTGTGGCATAAAAGATTAGGGCATCCTTCCTTCGGGTATTTACAAAAGTTATTCCCTAAGTTGTTTTCGAACTTGATATATCTAAATTTCATTGTGAAACTTGTGAACTAGCTAAGCATCATCGTGTTCCTTACCCTTTGAGCATGAATAGAAGTTTATCTCCTTTTGCTATTGTACATAGTGATGTTTGGGGTCCTTCACGTGTCACTACTAATGGTGGCTTTCGTTGGTTTGTTACCTTTATTGATGATTATTCTCGGGTCTCTTGGGTTCACTTATTGAAAGACAAGAGCGATGTTCATGCCGTCTTCAAAAGCTTTCATAAGTTTGTTCTAACCCAATTTGTGAAAAAAATTCAGGTGTTAAGATCCGATAGAGGTGGCGAATATCTAAATCAAGGTCTCTCCTCTTACTTCTTGGAACATGGAATTATCCACCAAACTTCGTGGTACCGATACCCCACAAAAAATGGAGTTGTTGAGCGGAAAAATCGTCACCTATTAGAAGTCACTAGGTGCTTGTTGTTCCAAATGAATGTGCCAAAAGATTTTGGGGTGATGTCACATTACCGCTACAAGGCTAATTAACAAAATGCCTTCTCGGGTTCTCAATTTTCAAACACCATGTGATGTTCTTTCTTCAAGCACTTCACGGCAACCACATGATTCTCGCTCTCCTATAAAAGTTTTTGGGTGCGTTTCCTATGTGCATGTCCATAAACCAGATAGGAGTAAATTGGATCCAAGAGCTCTCAAATGTGTTTTCTTGGGTTATTCACCTACTACGTAAAGGCTACAAGTGTTGCTACCCTCCCACGGGAAAGATCTATGTATCCATGGATGTAACCTTTTGTGAAGATCAAGCCTACTTCTCAGAGTATTCAGCGGCTTCTCTTCAGGGGGAGCATAGAACATATTGTGAAGATCAGCCTTGGTTCGAACTTCCAGTTCAAGACCTAAGGAAAGTGTTATTCCTCAACCTCCTCAACCCAAAGTTACTACGCCACCAATTCAGTCTACGAGACGAAGAGACAAGGCTCCTCGAGGTAGCGAATCGAGAACCTCCTAAAGTTCCCGCTGAGACTAATTTAAGAGTTAATGAAGACGATGTTTCACCGATGAGTCAACAAATTTCAAAGATATCGACGCAATTGATGAGCCCACAAATGTCGAGATGTCGACGCAAATGATGAGCCCACAAATGTTGAGGAAAATAGATATCCTAGTCGTATACGTAAACCACCAACTCGATATGGGTATTCTACTGATCATCCAATTGCTAACTTTGTGTCTACTCATCGCCCTGTCACCCTCTTATGCTGCGTTTGCAAGTAAAGTGTCTTCTTACAATTCCTACAAGGGTTGAAGACGCTCTTGCTGATCCAAATTGGAAGCAAGCTCGTAGAAGAAAAGAAAGCCCTAAAAGAAAACTTCACATGGGTTGAGGTTGAACTACCAAGAGGAAAGAAGACAGTCGGCCGCAAGTGGGTATTCACCAGAAGTATAAGTCCGATGGAACTATTGAAAGGTATAAAGCAAGATTAGTAGCCAAGGGCTATACTCGAGACTTATGGAATAGACTATCAAGAAACCTTTGCTCCTGTTGCTAAGATGAACACCATTCGTGTCTTGTTATCTTTGGCAAAAACAAGGATTGGCCACTTCTACGGTTCGATGTGAAGAATGCTTTTCTCAATGGTGATTTGGAAGAGGAAGTATACATGGACATTCCTCCTGGATTTCAAACAACCGCTAATAAAGGAAAAGTATGCAAGTTGAAGAAATCCTTGTATGGTTTGAAAGCGATCCTAGGGCATGGTTTGGAAGGTTTACCCAAAGTATGCGAGATATGGATTTCGTCAAAGTCGCGATCATACCTTATTCCTCAAACGTTCAAAAACCTGGAAAACTCACCATGCTTATCGTGTATGTGGATGACATAATAATGACAGGTGATGATGTGGAAGAAATGGGGAAGGTAAAATCTTACTTAGCCAAAGAATTTGAGATAAAGGACCTAGGAGAATTGTGCTACTTCTTAGGAATTGAAGTGGCAAGGTCAAAAAGGGTATCTACATCTCTCAAAGGAAATATGTCCTAGACCTTCTAGTCGAAACAGGGGATGTTGGGATGCGTGCATATTGACACACCAATTGAACCAAATCGGAAAGCCGGGAGAAGACACTAATGGCGTTCCTATGAACAAAGAAAGATATCAAAGGTTAGTGGGAAGACTGATTTATCTTTCTCACACTCGTCCCGATATTGCATACTCAAAGTGAGTGTTGTCGATCGCTTTATGCATGCTCCACGAGAGACACATATGGACGCAGTGTATCGAATACTTCGCTACCTAAAGTCCGCACACCAAGCAAAGGGCTCGCTATTTTCTCGTGAATAACCACACAGAGGTTGAAGCATACACAGATGCAGATTGGGCAGTGCTCAGTGATTGATCGTAGGTCTACCTCCTGGGATATTGTTCATTTGTGGAGGAAACCTAGTAACTTGGCGCAAAGAAGAAACAATCATCGTAGCTAGATCTAGTGCGAAGCGAGTTTAGGGCTATGGCTCATGGTATATGTGAGTTATTATGGTTAAGAATACTATTGCGTAAATTGGTTTCAAGCCTAAAGGTCCAATGAAGTCGCACCGCGACAACAAGGCTGCCATCGCATTGCTCACAATCCAGTCCAACATGACAGAACCAAGCATGTAGAAGTGGACAGACATTTCATCAAAGAGAAATTGGATAAAGGAGTTATCAAGCACTCCTTTTGTAAGAACTGAAAATCGATTGCGAGACATTCGACAAAAGGAGTTCCAAGTCGACCATTCAACTCTTTCCTTGACAAGCTTGGTATGCTAGATATCTACGCACCGACTTGAGGGGGAGTGTTGAAATATTAGTCTCATGGTCGTTATACTCGTTAGTGTAGTATAGAACATGTGAAGAATACACTCTTCACATGTATAGTCCGTGAAGAAAGCCTTCTTCACGATATCATCTGTGTGCATACTGTTATGTTGTGTAGGTATAGTGTACAAGTGGATTGCAAACAGTGTTTAGATATTTTTAGGTATTCTTGTAACTGTGCATATACTCAATCTATAAAATAGAGGGATCTCACCTCTGAGTGAAATACACTCTTCCATTCACTCTCTCTGATTTCCACACTAACAAATAACATGGATGCAGGATGTACATCACATGTATAATATTTCATATTCTAGATTGATATAGATGAAGCGATAACTCTGTATAGAGTACAACTTTAGACAATGCAATAATAGAAAGAAACCGAGTGATCATATGCTTATTACAATTAACCGAAAAATAGTTATAACAAAGAAGAAACTTCAGAATCTAAGAACTGCTGAGAAACCTGTCATCTTGAGAGATTAGCAAACACGTGCTTCCTAAATGCTATTACAAACATGGAAAATTTAACATCAAAATGCAGCAAGGAGGACACGATATTTACCTTTATTAGGCTGAGACCCCAAAGAAGCTCCTCCATGCTCATCTTTGCATGTTACAGTGATCGGTGTCCCACACAAGCCACGATTTCCAACAAAGCTGCATATACATTAAATTACAATATTTATAAAGTGAAAGTTAAATTAAGACTCTAAAGAATATGTTCTACCAATGAATGTTCGTTCGCATTCAAATTTCACAGTTTCTGGCCATCCCAATGAAGATCAGCACAGCATTGCTATCAACTAACAACGCTATGAATGATATGATTATATAATCTATTTTGAAAATAACTTAGCTTACTCAAAGATCAACATCTCACAAAACCATTTTGAAGATATGTGTCCAACAAAAGGAGTATCTTCAGATCTGCCCTAGTTATAATCACTGTGCATTACTTTCAAGTGCGACATTTCTTTATCAAATTTATAATAGCTCATTACACTTGTCAATGCTTTAGAAGTTATCCAAATGAAAATATATAGTTAGTTGGACCAATTGAGTATCTTAGAACTTACTATACAACGTCCTAAACATCTAATAATTTTTATTTTGTTTAAAGAAAAATCTCACTTATTGTACATCACCGTTAAGAAAAAAAAATAGTGCTCACAAGTTTTCAGCTAAGCAATCCAGATGAATAAACATATCATGCAGACCTATAGATAATTGTTAAAGAGTATGTAGTACTTACGAATTTTCAGTAAATTTGATGTTGGGTGGTATTTGCCCAGACAGAAAGTTTGTTGAGACATTTCTTCAAAACAACGAGGAGGAATTCGCCAATCAGAAGCATAGTCAAGGTAATTGGATAAACTTAGCATGTGCAGTGGGTATACTCACAATATTGAAAGCTTGCTCAACTTCCCAAGTGATGAAGGGATTGAACCACTTAGAGAGTTACTGGAGACATCCCTAAGAAAGCAACAAGAAGATGTCGGAAAAATGAGTAATCCATGAAAAACAGCAAAACCATTAAAAACAAGTTGACGTATCTGTCAAGAACCATTGAATAAGCAGAGAACCTAGCAATATAACTCAAAAGACTTTATGAATGGTTCAGTCAAATTAAAGAATCTAAAGTGAGAAGTGCAACTAACAAGAACTCAAGATCTGGAAGGTCCCCGAAGTCAGAAGGAATTGACCCACTCAAGTAGTTACCCTGCAAATATCTGTGAAGATACATATAAGCAAACGATACTTTGAACATTAGAACAGTCTCCAACACACGATAGATGACATTTAATACTGTCAAAACTCGAGACAATTCCTGTAAGTGCTTAATAAAACAGGGATCACAATAGACTTAGCCAATACGGTTCTGTATTCTCTAGATAGACACAGATTTACAGTTAAAGCTTGTCACAGGCTTAGGACTTCTATTGCCTTCTTCTACACTCACACCTTTCATTATTCTAACGTTTGAAAAACGCACTGAACAAGACATACCAGTTTCAGTAAAAAGTAGTAGTGATTCTAGTGAACTCACATTGCTCGCAATTCTGTGCAATTGGCCAACTCCGAAGGGATAGTTCCAAATAAGTTGTTGTTATGAAGCGCTCTGAAACATGTGACAATATAGAAATGGCACAAACAATTACACTTATAACACAATTAGAAGAACCATTTTTAAAGAACATTCACGGGAATTACATACAGAACTTTCAAGTGATTTAGCTTTCCGATCTCAGGTGATATAGATCCACTCAGTTTGTGTTGCGGAAGACTCCTAATAGACAAGAATATAGAAAATTAGAATCATAAAAGGCATGAATATTTTCTATAATGCATGTATATGTGCCGATGCATATAGCCATAGGGTAGCTTCTCCCGAATACTATGGTTAAGAAACTCGGAAGATAGCAGAAACAAGACACATATAGCCATAGGGTAGCTTCTCCCGAATACTATGGTTAAGAAACTCGGAAGATAGCAGAAACAAGACATACATAACACATATAGCAGCTGTGATGATATCAACATATATGAGAGAAAAAGACTGGGGATGAAACTTCCAAGAAATCGAATATTAGACAAGCTGATTGATACAGATGGCCATATCCTGTTTATAATAATGGGATGGCTCAAGTAAGAAGCATTATTTTCCAGATACGCAGCAATAACAAAGTGACTGAAAGTTGTCCAAAATATCATAACCCATATTGCAATCTTTTTACAGCAAAAACTTGAGAATGCAGTGACGAATTTGTAGAGTTTTTGCATTTATTTTATTTTTTACCAAGACTATGGCACACTGCTTTACATTTGGACACTTGTACAATCAGGGAGAACAACTAATCGCCTAAAACCCGTTTTCCATCTCCAAATAAATGCACATGATCATCAATAATTGTAACTCTATAAGGGGTGAAAACTAACAGCTAAAAGGATTTTTTTTTTTGTTCTTTCCATGCAACAAGAACTTTAAGTTGAATTTCAACTTATACTGCTGAGTAAACTTTCATCAAAACAAGCAGTTATCTACAAGGATTCAAAACCTATTAAAGGCGATTCCAAAAACTCACAAGTAAATCACCCGCTTGGTATGAGCATCACATTTCACTCCTTTCCAACCACAAGGATCTGCATCCTCTTGTTTCCATTGAAGAAGGATACCATCTGAACCAAGAATTGCTGTCTTAAAAATTAACAATGCCTCACCTACAACAAGACATCAACAATATTTATCAGCAGATGGATGGTTTAGATGTATGAGGTTTGTCACATGGTAGGTCTCTAACTTTTCGCTCCCATGGCAGACCAATAGTTGGTTCCCAAATTAGGCAGCCATTTTCTTCTTCCACCATACAAGAAAAAATGAAGCAAAAGAAAAGGAATCATAAAATCATACCATCTGGACTGAGAGCATTGTTTTCTCCCAGTAATACAAGAAACAGCAGAATGGAAAGTAGAATTGGCCGTAGATGTTCCATCAGAGGAATTCCCGCTGATGTTTAAGCCGACGATAAATGATATGGCATAATCAGATAGTTAGCAAACAGTGCACCAGAAATAGAATAATGTCCTGCACGAAAGGAATGAACAAAATCAATTAATAACTAACACAAACAGTTGAATGTTTATATCCAATAGTTCTGTATATGTGTGGCCTCCCGAGGATTCTAAACTTGAATATGCACATTACCATTACTACCAGTGTGAAGTTGTCTCAAGAAAATAACATTCCTATATTTACCCCAAATGCACTATAACCTAAAACAGCTCAATAATAACTGAAACAAAAATAAAGTTACCAAAATTTCTAAATCTTGCCTAAGATAGTTCAGGTATTATATCACTCTTATAAAACTAAAAACACTACAAAATCTTCAAATCCAACCAAAAATTACAAGATTCATATGAAATTGATCAAAATTATCAGCATTTTTATGATCTTAAATTAAAGTTCAAAAAAATAAAATTAGATTTGGAGTGCAATTAAACAAACGCACCTCAAATCGATCTACCAAAATAGAAACCCTAATTTCGGAAACTTTCTCAGTACACCAAAAAGTGATTGAATGATCTTACTAGTGTAAGAGAGAGAGACTGAGTGTGGAAGTGAGAACTTCATCCAACCAATAAAAGAGAAAGGGTTTTACAGTTTTCGCACGTGAGTGAGTTGACATTTCGCACGTGCAACCGACGCTAATTTTTTTAAGGAGAAAGGCTGGATTTACACGCGCGCGGACGACATTAGTCCTCCTCTTTCTCTCTCATATTCTGATCCGGTCTATCTTACTCCCTAAAGATAGGCTTGTTTGGTTAAGATAGGCTTGTTTGGTTTTCATAAAAATTAAGAAAACCAATCGATCATTGTAGCCAATTTTTCATGTTTTTTCCTAATTTATCCTTGGTCCCCACTCATTTGTTATAAGAGAGATGGGAGAGAGAAGTGGTCCCCCTTTAATATTAAGAGAGAAAATGGAGAGAGAGAAGTGGTCCCTCTATGGTATACTTAGTAAAATCATAACATTTGACTTTCCACATATGGAAACAAGCCTATTTTTTTGACATACCCAAATAAGGAAACAAGCCTATCTTTTAGAGACGGAGGGAGTATCTATTACTCTTTCTATCCTAAAATTTCCGTCCTCTATTCTATTTTCGTTTGTCCTAAAATACTGTCCAGCTTCTGTTTATAGTCATATTTTTTAGTCAAACTCTCAAATATATCCTTCGATTTTTATAATTAGAAAATAATTTTTATATATCACCAAACAAAAATGCTTCAAAAAAAAAAAAAAAAAAAAACCAAACAAAAATCTTAAATGATATCTTCCTCAATAAGAGAAAAACCTGGCTTGATTGGGGTATACCCAAACTAATTGGGGTATATCCAATAAGACAAAATCTGGTCATTATGAAGTAAAACCAAGCCACCCCTTAACCTTGTATTTTCTAAATGGCTAGAATGCCCCCACAATGATTAGCACTAATTTAATTAAAATGATTAGATTAGTTAGATTAGTTAGTTGATTTATAAGTTGGGTTTTAGAAATAATTTAGAGAGAGAAGTAGAATGAAGTAGTAGAGGAAGTTTTGGGGGGGAATAGTTATGGTTTTTGAGAAATTTGTGATACGAGAGATATGAGTGATTCAAATCCTGATTTTGAAGTGGGAGAGTCTTCTAACTTTCCTCCTATAGATGAGTACTTGTATGATGATCTACCAGACCATGATCAAATGGATTACATGCATGACCCTCACTTTTATTTTCCTCAAACTCATGATGGGTATGGAAGTGATGAATATGTTGAGCCAAACGTAGAATCCAATGACCAAGAAGAAGAGAATGGAGCTGCAAGTAATCAGGTAGACAACCTACGTGGTGAAGATTGTGATTTTTCCATGCAAATGATGGATTTTGGTTTTTTTTTCTTCACTTTTGCTTCCCAGGGTCGGCAAGAGCGACGCTTGTCGATCATGCCGACCAAACACGCCGGAGTGGTTTGTAATTGAACAACGTGCCGACTTTTCATGAGCAGTATTCGTGTCGGCGGGGTAGAAAATTGACACCATGCCGACTTTCAGTTTTACAACACAGGAGTCGTTACTTGAAAATGCTTAAGCCGACATTTTCAAGTTTTCGAACCTGCCGACTCTAGTCCGGTCAAGCCTTTGTTAAATTTTTCTTACGTGCCGGTTGTTTTGTTGTCGGCAGGGTTTTATATGTCGACCTTTCCGACTTTGGTAATACATATCAACTAACTTTTGATATTTTGTAGATTGTTGCATTGGTACCGATGACGGATCAGCCTCAAACTCAGAAAATTAGGGGTCCTGATACTTCCGCACATTACGCTAATGATTTGGAATGGGAGGATAAAAATGACGCGGTCAATTGGATTTTTGAGAAAGCCAAAGAGAAGATGTGCGTTCTAGTGAAAAATACCCAACAAAAATCTACGCGTTTTGAAATGGTATGCGACTGTTATGGGTCGCCGGAGGAAAGTCACAAGAGAAAGGGTTATGTGTATGATAAGAAGACGACTAGGGTGTACAAGACGAAGTCAAAGAAGTGTGGATGCCCATTCAAGATTATTTTTTGGAGGAACAAAGAAACCGACAACGTGTGGAGAATGAGTAGAGTTGATGTTGGTTGGCATAACCATAAAGATCCTAAACTCTTGTTGGGCATTGTCAAGTTGCCAAGTTGAAACCGCACGAGTTCGAACAAGTAAGAACAAGTTGGGGAATTAAACCAAGTAAGCTCCTAAGTAAGTTCAAGAGGGATGACCCACGTAACCTTTCTTCAGTCTACAATTTATGCGGCCAAGCTAACTATTAAAAGAATTGAATGAGATGGAAGAAAGGTGATGGAAGAATCACAATGGTTAATACACAAATACAACTACACGGTGAGACACCATGAGTCATCGGAGGGGAAGGTGGATTGTATTTTTCTTGCGCATCCCGATATGATTCAATTGGCGCGTTGCTTTTACCAAGTTTTGTTCATGGATTGTACTTATAAGACGAATAGGTACAACATGCCTTTGTTGAACATTGTTGGACAAACCTCGGATAAGCAATCGTTCACGGTGGCATGGTGTTTTATGGATTGTGAGAAGGATGATAGCTATATTTGGGCATTGGAAACTTTGAAGCTTCTCTACCACGAAGACGAGACTCCCGGGGTTATAGTCACCGATAATGAGCAAGCAATAATGAACGACATGAGGATAGTCTTTCCCAATGCACAAAATTTCCTTTGCACTTGGCATATACAATGCAATCTTAGAAAGAATTGTAGAAGTCATATCCAAAAACCGAAGGCAAAGAAAGGAACTAAACGTGAAAAAGAGGAAGATGAACGTCTTAGCAAACTAACTAAAGAGGAGCGAGAGAAGGAGAAAGAGAAAGAAGACGAAGAATGGAAAGAAGGTGAGATCAAGTTTGGGTTATTCATGAAAGCGTGGGATAAGGTGGTTTGGTCGATGAGTGTTGCAAGATATGAGATAAACTTGAAGGAGTTCGAGGAAGATTGGGGGACTAATTACCCCAAAGTAGTGGAATATTGCAAGAAACAATGGTTGAGGCCACACAAAGAGAGGTTTGTGTATGCTTTTACTTACGACTATAAACATTTCAAACTTGAATCCACAAGTATGGTAGAGCAAGCTCATGGGAGACTAAAAGGTCTACTTTTCACAAGTCAAAATGGGATTGTGACGGTGCAACATGCTATCCATGAGTACACTAATAATGATATCAACAAGATAAAAAAGCAATTCCAAGAAAGTAGCTTCCGGAAGTTGAAGGGAGTTTAAGGAGGATAATTAGATGCTTGTTGGTATACATTGCAACATCTCGCATTGGGCAATACGTTTTATGATGAAACATCTCGCTTTGTTTAAAAAGTATAAAAAGTATGATGACCCGAGCACTCCTTGTAAGTGTAGGATAATGAAGGCTATCGGACTTCCATGTCGTCATATGCTTGGTAGGTATAAAACTCCCATTACTCTTGATGATATCGATCCTTATTGGAAGCAATTATCTTTCAAACCGGCTCCAAGAGAAGATCCCGGTGAAGAGTTTGGCGACATGGAACTTGGGAGAATAATCCTCGAAAAGTACCCCAAGTTGAATAGGTTGGACAAACAAACTATGAAGCACAAGTTGATGCCGATTGTTTACCCTTTTATGGAAGAACTTCAAGAACCGGCAAAACAAGATCCAACGGGTAGACCACCTACCACAAAGACGAGGGCGGAAGAAAGAGAACAAATTAAAGAGTATTTGAGTACAAAATGCGATCAATCCGAAAGGGAACAAATTAAAGAGTATTTGAGTACAAAGTGCAATCAATCCGAAAGGGAACAAATTAAAGAGCATTTGAGTACAAAGTGCGATCCATCCGGACATGTTTATACCGAGGCACAATACAAGGAGGAGCCGGCTAAAAAGAAAAGAGGTCGTCCGCGGAAAGAAACAACTACACCAACGGTTTCAAACTTGAATCCAAATGGCACTCCACTTCTTGAGAGTCAAGCAAGTGTGGAATTTGTTGGAAAGAAAAGGGTTCGGCCAAGGAAGGATTCAACTACACCAACGGTCTCCAACTTGAATCCAAATGGCACTCTACCTCTTGAGAGTCAAGCAAGCCAAGGAGATGTTGCGAAGAAAAGAGGTCGTCCAAGGAAGGTAGCACAACCGGTGTAGCAAGAGTATCGTGTACAACTCCCTCCAATTATTCAAGAGTTCGTTATTGGTACCTACGACGTCCCAAAAGATGGAAATTGTGGGTTTCACGTTGTCTCGCAACAATTGGGACACCTAAGTGGAGCAGTTGAGGAGAATCTCACCCAATGCCAATACATAAGAAAGAAGATGGCCGCCCGACTAGAAAATGACAAGGAGTTTCATATCTCAATGATGCTAGAAGGTTCCATGGAGGACAAAGAAGCAACTTTTAAAGATTTGCTAACTAGTTAAAGGCCCTGAGGGAAATGCACCGGTCAAATGGGAGCATTGGTTGAGAATGCCGGAGTGTGGCCATCTATTGGCGGATACGTGGAATTGCGTGGTACATTTTTTTAGTAAGGGACTATCTATAGCATTTGCACCGAAACATGCGGTTTGCGTGGAGCAACTCAAGCATAGAAGAATTGTCATGGCTTTGGTGGATAAAAATCATTTTATTGGTCTACAACTTAACAAGGAATGTCCATTACCTCCTCTTTGTAGGTTTAGTTTTTGGGAGAAGTTAACAAACAACAAGAGCAAGGAATGGATGAGACTTTATGAGGACAACATGGACCTTTGGAATGTTTTAGATGAGTCTATGGAATGTCCCATAGATTTGACTAAACTCCCTCCAATAGATTTGAGTGATGATTGATTATGGTAGGAACTAAGGAATCTTTTTGGAGTGCTTTTGTAATCGCATTTGTGTTTTGTGTAATGTACTTTGGCATACTACAAATGAATAAAATGGATGTGGTTTTTTTTGTGTATACTCCTTTGGTCGGCATTGTATTTGTCACACGACCTATGGCTCTCCTGTGGCCTCGGCATGTTATTAATTCGTCGTCGCCGGCTGCACCGCATGAAAGCACAGGAAAATAGGCCTGGGACAGTCGGCAAGGTTTTTCCCTCTTACAGTGCCGACTGTCCCAGGGTCGGTAGGGTCTTGGTTTCGTCAGGTTGCCGACTTTTACCTGGTCGGCATGGTGTTTGAGGTTAACAATGCCGACCAAAACAGACAAAAAAAACTTGTTTCTGGATGTTCTCATGCATTAAGTCGGCAAGGTTTATGAGGAGAAACCTGCCGACCATATATTCACCAGCATGGTGTGTAAACTCTTAAGTGTCGACTGTGAAGAAGCCGACACGCTTTTAATTTAGTACAATGCCGATTGTACATCGAATACAAACCTTAATTAAAGCATACAAACGTTAAAAACTTAACCCTAACACATTTGGGACATAGATAGTATCTTTTTCCGGTACACAATTTCTTAGGAGAGGTAATTAGCTTCATCTTACCGTCGCAACATGGATCTATGCATGGTAGAAGGTTGATTTTAGTAACTTCATCTTCATACGGAGCTAGGCGCTCATCTATCCAATAGAAAAACCCACAACAAGTGCATTTTGAAGCATACGACTGATATACATCTCTTACTGCAGCTTTCATGAGAAATAGGAATCTCTTAAAACCTTCAATAGTGCATTTGCTTCCTTCAAAGGGACAATCGTTTGCAAAATGACCACTTAGTGTACAAAGACTACAAATATTTGGTTGTGTTGCACTTGAAACTTCCATTCTTTATGCAAGGTTGAAGATGAAGTTGAGAATGCTTTTATAATAACAACACACCTAATATCTTGATTTTGAAATTTCTGGCCGTTGAGCATTCAATGGGTTGTACTTTGTACCTAAAAAGTGCAACTAACATTTAAGTCGGCAAGGTCGAGATTTCAAACCATGCCGACCACCACTCCCTGACAGCATTGTGGCATATAAAGCCTAGTATGGCCGGCAAGGTAGAGTTTACACACCATGCCGACTCAGTAAAACTCTAATATTGTCTAAAACTTCACAAAAAAGAATAACTTCTAAAGCAACTGAAATTGAAAATTAACATAAGTTTAACAAGTCTAAAACCAACAACTAACAGTTCAAAACATAAGGTAATAGTTCAAACCACAATCTAAGTTTTTAAACCAAGTGAAACATAATAAAATTTAAAAATTTCATGGATCCTTCTTGTTGTTGTTATCTTCCTCCACATCACTAGCTTTTTCAACAACATCAGCTTTTGCTTTTCCCTTATCTGGACCTATGTAATCACCGGCCTCATTGTAATAGGGGTTCACTCTAGAAAAGTCACATGCCCTGAAAAAAAGTCCTTGGATCAACCTCCTCTTCTTCATCCTCTGATGATGTGCATTCAACATAGTTGAGGGGATTGCTAGGACTGTGCATAAACCTTAGGAATTCTTCAGGATCTTTCTTACCCATCAGAAGTAACTTTCTTAAAGGGCATTTCTCTTCAGTTTCATCTTTAGGATCTTCTAAATTGGGATAAATTCCGTCAATAAATTCTAATAGCTCTTCTGCAGTTACCGTACAAGGTAGATCTTCTTTTTTTTTTCCTCTAGGAACCTAAATAATGCACAAATAAAAGATATAAAAACAAACAACACCGTTGAACATACGATTTTGGTCGGTACATTGATAGGTGTAGAATACACCGTATTTACTATCTAGTATTTATGATTTCTTTGCTATTTTTCGTGTGAATTATGTATTTTATGTGTGAATTTGAGTTTTTAGGTGCTTTGGAGTCGCGCGGAGCAAAAGAAGAAGAAATCATTCATTTTGAGCAAGGAACGGAATTTGGTCATTTCACATGCGGGTGATACTCGGAGTCGGCTAAGAATATGCGCAACAAGGAAGTAAATAGGCAGTCGGTTCCGCGAAACTGACAAGCCAAGTATCACTATGGTGGCTTTTATCTAAAGAATGGGTGCTTATAGTCATCTGCGTACCCCCTACCCACTTCACCTAAGTGGGTATAACCATACCCAAAATCCAGCCCTAATACCCTAAATTGAGAATTTAGTTCTCAATCATTTCTTTCTTCTTTGTCTGAAAATGAGAAAGCAACGAGCTCTGCTTCTGAGATCGAGAAATATCGACGCTGCTGATGAGTAGATGAAAGAGGATGATTAAGATTCGAGAATCAGAGAAGTTTGAAGCTCAGTTAGGGTTGTAGGATGACGTTTCTGCGGTGGTTGAAGAGTTGATGATACTAAAATTGATGGCAGAGTCGATGTGGGATTGCTATTGGGTCTCGGGGGGATCGAAGTTGTTAAACCGAGCGAAAGGGTTCCCCAAGAGCAGATCGAGATGAAGAAGGTCTATGAGTTTAATTGAGCTGGAAAGGGTATGAAGATTGCTGCCAAGACAAGGTGATAATTGAATCTGAGAAAGAAATCGAGAGATGCAGAGAGGAATGGAATGGGTTTGAGCTGCTGCCGATTCAGGGTTTTGGTTAGCAACTGAGTTCGTGAAGTAATTGAAAACATGGGTTCGCTGTTGTAATCGAATCACAGAGAAGAAATCAAGTAATTGAAGCTTAGGGACAAGGGGTATGTGAATCGAGAAGAAGGGGCTGATGCTGAAATTGAATGTGAATCAAAGAATTGGTTTACTGGAAATAGCCGAAATTGAGAGTTTCTGTGAATAATGGGTTGATTAGGAGACTATTTGATGAACAAGAGGTTAAGGGGATCTGAGAGCTGCTACTGTTTGTTGATCCAGAGAAGATGTTAAGAGATGGGTATGGACTGGAATTTGGTGGTTTGGCTGTGGCTGTGCTGGTGCTGCTGGATGAATGGAAAGTGGCAGGTGAGGATCTAAGGGCTGGCAGCTTGGCTGTGCTGCAGTGAGGTGGAATTGTTGAGCTGGACTGGATGGCAATGGTTCAGGGGGAAAAGCAAGTGCTGGTGACTGCAAGCAAAGAGGCTCTGTGTATGTGTTTTTGCTGGGTTCAGCTGGTTGAGCCAAGGGCAGGTACATGAGTTGCAGTTATCATGTCTGGAGGTGAAGTTGCTGCTATTGGCTCGAGGAAATGTGGTGCTAACTAATTCAGGTAAGCTGTATGTATATGTGTGTGTGTCTGCTGCTATCACAGGGAGTTGTAGGTCTGGTGACAGGGTACTAGCTTGAGAACCTGAGATGTTAGTAAGGGAATGGCTAAAGGCGTTAAAGGAAATGATGTTGTTGTGCTTCTCGGTGATTGCTGGAGCTGTGAACTGAGCTGTGGATATAGAGAAGAATGGTGCTGACGGTTGGCTAGCGAGATGGAGTCGAGGAAGCTGTAGTGCTGGTAGTCGATGAAGTTTCGGTCAGCTGTGTGCAGTCTAGAAGGATGATTGATAGTGATGGTCAATGAAGACGTGAATGGATGGCAGTGACGAGAGAATGAGTATGGTACTGCTGTTTCCATGGAGCGATGTTGCTGCCATTATTTCAGAAGGGGAGGAGCTAGAGATGAACTGAGTTGAGCTGGAATTGCAGAATATATAGCCTGGGTTATGATGAATTCAAACTGGTTATGAAGTTCAGTTGTGGGTGTGGTCAAGTACAAGCTTGAGAAGCTGCAGTTCAAGTGAGCAGGAAATTACAGTGGTGTGTTGCAAAGCTGGAGGTTAATTGGTGGCAGTAATGGACAGAGTTAGTAACTGAACAGCTGGTAATTGAGGGGTATGCATAGCCATCATGGCTGTGGCTGAGCAAAGATGCCAATGCACAGCTCTGGCCTGTGCGAGATTATGGTCTGACAAGTCAGCACAGTAGCTCACCTGAACAGCTGACTCGGTCACAACTCAGACCTGGACTCAGTGATTGACTGAGTTGACTGACCGGCGACCGGTGACTTTTCCGGCGCAATTCCGGCCGGAAACCCAGTTTTACGGCGACTATTAGTTGGGCATATTTTCTACATGGGTTTCTCTTGTGTGGGCTTGGTGGACACAATATTTGGGCTGTTGAGACTTAACCTAGTTTTGAAAGGAGAAAAAGGCTACATAAGGGAAACTTCTACAACTTGAAAAAAAATCACGTATTCTTTTTGGAGTTTTGCAGAGAGCCGGAGCTAGGGTTTGCCTTCATTTAATATTTTCATCTTCTTTACTTTATTTCCATTATTATTTGATGATGAACTCCAATATTATGAGTAACTAAAACTCTCTTTGATTAAGGGCGATTTCGAAGCCCGAAATATGAATCTATATTTGATATGAAATAACTTGTTCTCTTGCATTCATTAATGTTATTGATTGATTTCTACCATGCTAATATTGTCTATGGATTATTTGTTAAGGGTTTAAGTTCGAAATTGAATCATTAATTCTTAATCTATTTGCTAGTTTAGATTTTCTTCGACCCGTAATTGTCTAGATAAGATAAACACAAGTAGTAATATGTGGGTATTGATGATGGGACTTTGTTAAGTACCCATGTGTAGAAATCAACACTAGTAGGTGATTCATGCTTTTGAGTTCATCACTAGGAGCAACCTTATCTCACAGAACTTAGAGCACTTGTTTAAGTCAAACCTAGTAAGCGTACCTCTAGGAAACTTGGCAAGTAGGAACCGGTAGTCGAGCGCTTCCGTATCCGGTGAGCTAGAAGATAATAACGGAATAGTTGAGCGTACTAATTATTCTAGGGTTGTTAGTAACATGATAATGTGAAGAACATAGCTATCTATCAATTTGGTTTGTATTCCGTGGTCTAGAATGAACCTTTAATCAATTACATCTCATATTTGAATACATTTTACAATTTTCAGCATTTCTACAACAAAATCATCTTTGCTAAGAGTATTTGCATAACAACTTGAACTTCATACCTCCCTTGGGACGATCCTACTTACATTATACTACTTGCTAGTTAAAGAGAAGTAGAGAAATTTATTTTTGCGAGTTCGACACCTCGTCATACATTCATGAATTTGGATAACAATTTTCTTCTCCCTTCCACTTTACGTGTATGGGGAAATGATGAGCAATTAATTACTGTTCTCCTTGTTTCTTAGAGAAAAATAATCAATTCCTCACCACTTACCCATACACATAAAGCGGGAGAGAGATAAAAATTGTTACACATTGAAATATGGTTTTGGTCATCTACTAGTCGGCAAGGTCGACAATCTATACAGTGTCGACCAACACTTGGTCGGCAAGGTTGTATTCATCTACAATGCCGACTAATACACATTCGGTATGGTTTTTTTCAAGAAAGATGCCGACTATTAACTAAGGAAAATCAAGTTTCTGTGACCTAATGTTGGAATGGTAAAATTTCAAGACAATGCCGACTATACGTAAGTCGGCATGGTTTGTTAATATACCCTGCCGGCCCTGGTTATTGTCTAACAGTCACCATGGCTGCTATGGAAAGTCGGCAGGTTATTCATCCTGATACCATGCCAGCGCTTACAAAACAAACAAGAGTCGGCATGGTTTTAAATTATCGACCTTGCCGACCAAAAACCCTGAAAATCATAATGTTCGATTTCTAACCTAATATAACCTAAACACTTACAGTCTTCTTTTCACCGGTGGAGGGTTTTTTTCAACATTCTCAGGGATTGGATTTTCAGGTTTGCTAGTTCCAACTTTTTCCTTACCTTTTCCCTCTGATTTGGATCTTCTCATGTTACCTGTTGAATCTCTCTTGCTACTGGATCGAACCATTTTTTGTAGAATATCAAAATTTAAATTTTTGCTTGATTTTGGTTAATGAAATAAGATGAAGGAAGGAGAAGAGGAGAGGGATTAGAGAAGATAGATTAGGAGAAGATTAAACGTTTTTAAGTTTTTAAGTTAATTAGTGCAGGGGTACTAAAGTAACTTCATCCTGTTTTGACCTCCCCTTAGTAAGGGCACATGTCCATTTAAATTTGGGTATACCCCAATTAGTTTGGGTATACCCCAATCTCGCAAGGAAAAAAATGTACTAAATCAAGCCATAAATATTTTTATTTTTATCTTCTGTTTAAACATCTTAAATGATATCTTCCTCAATAGGAAACAAAATTACTAAATCAATCCATAAATATTTTTATTTTTATATTCTATTTAAACATTTCTATAAATAATAAAATTATCAAATATGTATTTTTCTTACATGCTCCATATATTCCTTTTAATTTTAATAATAACATAGCATTTAATAGGGATAGTTTTGTACACTCCTCCGGTCTCCTTAATATCTTGACTTAATCAAAGCGGACTAATAATTTAGGACGGAGGGAGTATATCGATAAACTAAACAGGGAATGGTTTTGTCTCCACCGCCCTTTCCTTTGTCTGTTTAAAGATCTCAGTCGTTCATTTCCATGCTTTTTCTATTTTATGTGTTTCCTGAAGCCAAAGTTTTTGAATTTGAAAATTCTATGAATATCTTGATAAACTATGCCCCCAAAACTCGTCCCTCCAAATACTACATGAATATGAATTTTGTTAGAGAGGGAGGATCCCTTCATACTTTTGTTTTTACACTATCTCACATATTAGGCATTTTCTTTGTAAACACAGACCAAACAACATCGGTTTTGAATCTAATATTTTGAGGTATGTTTCTATTGCAAAACTCTACATACCTACCGAAAATGAGTGCACATCTATAACTTTGAATATGAGCCGTTAAAAATTGATTTTTAACTGTTTAAATTTAGATTAGTAGATGATGAGGTTTAATGTTCGCTCATTTTTTGTAGGATCGTTGAGTTTCGTAAAAGAAACGTATTCATAAAATATTAGTTTCGAATCTATTATTGTTTAGTTTTTATTCACAAAAATAGTGAGATAGTGAGAATAAACAATGTAAGGGGATCTCCCTCCTCTCTGTAAAATATCCCCGAAACTTATTGGCTTTTCCTCACAGAAATCCTAAGCTTTGGCTTTTCCCACCGATACAGCCAACTTTCCATTCAACCTTTAAAGACGGACAAGCGAGTCTGTCCGTTTCCATTTCTTAAGTTTAGAATTTTTTTCTTCCTAGTTTACCCCTTAAGCCAAGTTAGTTACCAACCATAGTTAAGCTAATTTGGGTTTGTGAGGTTTACCCGATTAGGAAATGGATACTAGTTTCGAATCGTTGTTATATCCCAATTCTTCTATGCGTCTCGGTATTTTTCTTTTGGTTTCTATGTTCCAGTTTCCCCTCCATCTTCTTCATCTTAGCTCATGTAACTTTGCAGAGATTCATCGACGGATGGATATGAATTCATCAAATCAATAGGGTATATGTATTTATCTCTATTTAATTTTCATTTATATCAGATAGGAGATTGACTGTAATTGCAATTTTCTGGTGGTTGAAACCCTAACCCTCTTTTAACTGTTTAAAACACTAATTCTCGTGCTTCTCCTTTAGATTTCAATGGGTTATACTTCATATCCTCATAATAGTTGAAGGTGAGGGAATTGAATGGAATCAGATTTGATTTTTAATTAGTTGGTAGTCTTAATCGGGTTGAAACCAAATGGAATCTAATGCTATTTATGAAATGAGTCTTGATTTTTAAACCACACTGCATAATCCTAGTATGGATTACCCATCTGAGCTGGAAAAATGATTTATAGTTTCAGGACTACCCAGTTGATTCACTGTATGTTGAACTTGGGTTTTGTTTAGTTCCGTGATATTGATTTGAATTTTTTTATAATGTGTGCAATGTGAATGGAAGTGATAATCAAACCCCTCCTTCCTTGTTTTGTTCCAGGTCTGTGTAGTTCGTTTTTAAAACCCCCATATTGACCACAGGGTGCAAATTAAATTTAAAAAAATAAAATTGAATTGCATCAGCTAAGTTTGATTTATTTGTATGAATGGTTAGGCGGTGACGAAAATGATGTGGTTAATGTAATTTTGTGGTCTCGTGGGATAATCAACGACTGGTCAGGCAATGAACCCAGTTACAGCAACGGTTTGAATATGTTCCTAAAGGTGTGAAAATCCATCTATGTGGCTGAATGTATGAAGATGGTGTATTAGTTGTTGTATCTGAACCCTGCCCAGCGTTACAAAATCTACTCCAAGGTCTTCATTAGTGTAAGGGCATTTTGTTTTGTTGACATTTCAAACTCTTCAACCATCGCGGATCTTGTGATCCAAGAACTTCATGGCCTTTCCAGCAACTTCTCCTTTTTCATTGAATATGTAACTAGTGAAGATGATGTTAGTGTATCTGGTTTCCATGAGGGGACAATTGCGAGCCGCTGTTTTTTAGGGGTTCTAACAGTCCTGCTCCCCTGGTTCCCCGTTGCAATGAGACCCCAGTAAATGGGGCTCTAACAGTCCTGCTCCCCTTTATTTGTTTAATGACTTCAAACTTGATGTGTTCTTTGTTAGTTTAATAAACCTGTATTTGTTTCTTGTATTTGGTTAGTTTAATCAACCTGTATTTGTTTTGTGTATTCGGATTAGTTTTCAACCTGTATTTGTTTTGATTAATGTTTCTTTTGTGTATTTTATAGGTATTTCCTTTCCATTGGTCAAATAGTCAGAATTGAAAGTTGTTGGGGTGTTCCTGCACATGTTTGAATCATGCTTTAGGTGCACCTAAAACGGCAAAGAGTAAGGCTGCGGTTCAAAAACCCATAAAAAAACGTCAACTAGGAGAAATCAATCACAAAAGGTTCCGGGATCCTAACCACACTTACCAATCGATACTGAGGGTAAGTACATTCGATGTATATTATCGTGTAACCCATTTAAGATTTAGGTTGTAGCACACACAATTTTATCTCTCACAGGGCCATTAACATATGCAGTCTATGTAACAACCAATTTGGGACCTAGCGGAGAGTTCATTGGGGGGAAAAAAGCGGACCGAATATGGGAGACGGCATCTTAGACGGCGTAATTATTACTAGCCAGCCATACATTTAATTCACTTTGGTATTTTATTAACATAGTACTTGTTGGGTGCAGTATGAATCCAACTATGCACCGGATTGTTTTTTGGCCAACGGGACGCACTTCAGGTGTACATAGATGCGTCGATTCTTTGGAAAGCCTGTTTTTTTTTTTTGGAATATCGGGCAACTGATTAATGTATGAAGCTCAATTTGTTGGACCTACCTAAATGTTAGCTTAACTGATGTCAGTGGTATATATACTAACGTCTACAGATACGGGAAATGGGGATTGCAATACTGGTGTAGGCCGTTAGACGGCAGTAAGAGTTACAACATATGTTTTACTTTCGGTATGGCAATATGTAATCGCACTTCATGTACGCGCACTTCAATACAATGTCTTCCTGGTCAGATGAATGTGTAAATGCAAAAAGTTTGTCGGTTATTATAGAAGTTTCTGTTTCACAGATTTTAACGGATGTGAAACATCATACAACTAATTCTTGAGGTTATCCCTACACTTGAGAAATTTTTCTTATATTTTGAATTCCACCATGTGTTCAATTATGCACATGCCCTAACTGTACATATTAACTATGAAAAATCTTGACTGTGAATTATTATTGTGTATTTTCAGTAGAGATATTTTCAATATTAGTGGTGAAAAACTACGGAGATAATAAATTTAGAGTTGTGCCTAAACGCGGTTTAATCATCTTTAACTTTTGAACTATTATTTCTTTTTCATTGCGACTTCATAAATTAAGAACCTTATGTACACAGCGGCACGCATAATGCAAACACAATTTCACCACCTCTTAAATGCGACTATTAATTTGGACTACGTATATACCCGAACCGCAATCTTGAAAAGCGGATACTCTTAAGTTTTTTTTCGCTCAGTACTCTTAAATACAAGTGAAAGAATATGTAATAGATCCTCCCCCTTATTTAAGTCATTCGATGGGAGAATATATTTCGGTACTTGTAGTTGCCGCAAACCAAATACAATTTTCTCTTAATATGCAAGTGAATAATATGATATGGTATTCTTAAGTGTTTCCTGAAAAAACACGGTCGGTTGCTGGTAAAGTTTTCAATACGGGAGAAGGAGAATCGCCTATCTACTTATGTCATTTTTACTGAAAGATTGGACAGTTGGTCTTGAGACGGTCGAATAAAAATAATTGGGCAGCTAACAGAGAAAGTTGTATAGCATTAATCTGGTACGAAACTGTTTATGGGTGAAAACTATTCCTGCCAGATTTGGTAATTTGGGGTGTGTAGATGAGGAATGAATCTAAACCCTAAACAAATGCACTGCGCGGTGAGTGCTTGTAGATTCGGAAATCAATCTGTGCAAGTCCGGCCTAAACCAAGAAATGACCGTTCCGGACTTGTTTCGGTCACAAAGTGAAGGAGATGGGGTTGATCTTAGGGAGGGAAGCGAAGAAGGTGTTGAGATTGTGAAGGTGTTGGCTTGCTTATGACTTGTAACAGAAAGGTGAGCAGGCTTACGATTGATGCAAGCAGGCTCTGGGTGTTTGAATACGTTTTGTATTAACATTTGGTTTCTGTCTCGTCTGGACTTGTGTTGTTTTTCTTCTCCTGTTTGGAAATAGGGAGGAGAACCTATTTATACAAGTCATTTGAGCCTTATTCACGTCTCTCGTGGGAAGTGGAGGAAATGGAGTGATGGAGTAGTGGAGTTGTGTGTTGGTGTTACATGACCGGTCTTTCCCACTTCTCCCCGTCATCTCTAACCGTCCATGACTTCCTAACACGTTCTTGTGATGGCGCGTTGCACGCCGCACGCCGTAAACCGCCGACCAATACCCCAAATATGTATCCCCCGTTTGTGACATGATTGATGTCCTGAATGTGTGGATCGTGGAACCCACAAAAGGTAGCATGTAATGCTAAATTGAATAACTGCGTTATTCAGGAAGTTGATACTTGTGAAGTATCATGTGTATTTTATGTGCATCGCATCATGGTGTGGTAGAGTGATGGGTGGTGATTACCATGACGCCTCACTGACCAATTAACTCCTGACCATGGTTGTATAACCAAGTCGGTGAAGTTGGACGGACGAGATGATCTTTGAGACACTCATCTGCAACCGTTGATGGAATTAGGGTTTTGAAGAGGTGCGCATGCATCATTCTTCAGCTTGGGAGACGATTTTGGCCAGGCCGATCGTACATGCGTGTAGACGGCATGACGGTGCAGGCGCCCATACCCCATTACCTCACGAAAGTATGATCTGGGCCACTCAATTCGTCCTGTGAAGTTGAGTGGTCGAGATCAATTTGTGACATAAAACTAGTGCCGCAAGAGCCGCACATCACGCCATCTTCAGGCGCGCATTCCAAGACAACCAATCTTGGTCGATCTTGGCCGATCGGTCTGGAGTGTAGGTGGTAGGCTGGTGTTCACGCCTATACCTGACTGTCCCATGAAAACGTGATCTAAGCCACTCAAATTGTCCGGTGAAGTTGAGTGGTCGAGATCAGTTTGCAATTTGGGAAGTGTGACCACGCAAGTTCGGACGCGCGTTTTGGGATAGCCAGGCATGATATGCCTTGGCCGATCAGGTGAGGGGATAGACGGGCCCACGGTGGTCATGCTGGTATGACCGGACCTGCTTAATCTAATCTGGGACCCTCCATTCGTGTCGGAGAAGATGGACGCTCGTGTTGCTCAAAACCCTAATTTTTGGGTTTCACGGCCGTGCGTCATGCTATGTTCGGGCGCACGAATTGGGATGACCAACCATGGTTGGTCCTGACCGATTGGTCAGGTATGTAGGCGGGCCCACGGTGATTGTGTTGACATGCTCTGGGGCCCTTTGAATCTACATCTACGCCCTCCATCTATACATGCGAAGATGGATGGTTGAGATTGTTTTGCGACACATGTAATATGCCGCAAACCCTAATTTAGGGTTTTCCGTCCATACACTCTGGTTTGGACGTTTTGGCAAGCTATGCCAATATTTTGGGGAGGCCGACCATGCGGGGTCCGCGTTGGTTCGGCAGGTGAATATTCCATACCGCTTGGGTTATGGAATTGATCAGGGCCATCCAATCACGCTGGTGAGGTTGGATGAACGAGATCATATCAGACTGATACGGACAGTCCGGATGCTCAATCGGGCTAGTATAACACACCGAGAGTTCTCAATCGGGCTAGTATAACACATCGATAGTTGCAACCTGTACGGGAATTTCGTACATGCTTTCATTATAAAGCTTGGAGGTTCGTGTTGCTCTGCTGAGAGCAACACTCAGTCGTCATGCCGCACTGATAATGAGTACAGGAAATACAAGGCTGCTCACGCATTAATTAATAATGTTATAAATTCACAGGGTATATGGGATTGTTGCTACATGCTCCAACCTGGATGAATTTCATGTATTCACATAATGGGATTGTTGCCACATGCTCCATTCTAGGTGAATTAGTAAAGTGAAGGAGTATCCAACACTTATTAATGGCTTTATCTTTTACAAGATGTCAACGCATGATTATCTGGTTTTTACAATTTTAACCTTAAATGAAAATCCACCATCAACATTAAGTCCCCTGCCTAGCACATAATGGTTACACTATTGTGGGGTAGGCATGAGATGGTGACAAATTTGTACATTGAAATGACCAAGCTAAGGTGAATATATATTTACCGGATAGGCCGACATCGTCAGGCGTTGCCCTGGAACCGGTTGGACCTGATCAAGGTTGTGAAGGAAGCATGACTTGACCTGGTGAGTCGCTTTGGTTCCCCTTGTGTATATCCAAGCTTGGTCCCTCCTTGGGTCAGGTGTATTCCCTTTCATCACACACATCTTTCCTCAGATGTATCTGATAAGCATCGTTGATTGCTATCCCGAATTGGTAGCCTTTATAGGTGGTAAGTAAAGACTTCTTTGCTCCTGGGATTCTGTCGACTTGCGAGATTATAAAGAATCATCTCACACAGTCGTTTATTCTATATCTCAGGTACTGCTCCGCACTTATCTGATCTCCTGATTGACTGATCGATTGGTTGATTTTTTTTTTTTTTTTTGTGCTCATAATCTCTTCTCCTTTGCAGTTTATCATGGAAGCGGTGAACGATCATTCTGTCGCTTCTCCAGAAAGAAGCTTCGAAGTTGACAAGCCTGAAACCCATGCGCATGAAGAAGTAATGGCTAAGATCGATCTTCCACTTCGTGAAGTCGGCCGTGCTATACAAGGGATGTCTATTCTGCACCTGCGTATTGCCAGGGGACGCATCTGTTCTCTTTCAGCTGCGATTGACATGGAGGAGCGGTGGAGGCGCGAGGAGACGTTGCAAGCACTAGTAAGCGCAAGGGAAGAGAGATATGCATCGCGGTTGAAGAGGCGGAGGGTTGAGCATAAACGACCTCTGAATGAAGATAAGTGCGATTACCCAATCCAGGACGGCGTGATAATTCTTGACTCCGACACAGACGAACCTGAATATTTGAAAGCAATCGGCACGACTCCTGTTGCTGTGACCTTTGATGCTCCCGCTGATGATATTGGGATGGAGCATGTTGTTGTGGAGATGTCTGATGCAGAAGTTGAGGTAGATCCGAAGGGAGGAGCATCAACAGGTGATGGCGCTGAAGCAGAACCCTAAAACCTAATTTAGGGTTTTCCGTCCATACGCTCTGGTTTGGACGTTTTGGCAAGCTATGCCAATATTTTGGGGAGGCCGACCATGCGGGGTCCGCGTTGGTTCGGCAGTGAATATTCCATACCTGCTTGGGGGTTATGGAATTGATCTGGGCCATCCAATCACGCTGGTGAGGTTGGATGAACGAGATCATATCCAGACTGATACGGACAGTCCGGATGCTCAATCGGGCTAGTATAACACACCGAGAGTTCTTAATCGGACTAGTATAACACATCGATAGTTGCAACTTGTACGGGAATTTCGTACATGCTTTCATTATAATGCTTGGAGGTTCGTGTTGCTCTGCTGAGAGCAACACTCAGTCGTCATGCCGCACTGATAATGAGTACATGAAATACAAGTTTGCTCACGCATTAATTAATAATGTTATAAATTCACAGGGTATATGGGATTATTGCTACATGCTCCAACCTGGATGAATTTCATGTATTCACATAATGGGATTGTTGCCACATGCTCCATTCTAGGTGAATTAGTAAAGTGAAGGAGTATCCAACACTTATTAATGGCTTTATCTTTTACAAGATGTCAACGCATGATTTTCTGGTTTTTTACAATTTTAACCTTAAATGAAAATCCACCATCAACATTAAGTCCCCTGCCTAGCACATAATGGTTACACTATTGTGGGGTAGGCATGAGATGGTGAAAAATTTGTACATTGAAATGACCAAGCTAAGGTGAATATATATTTACCGGATAGGCCGACATCGTCAGGCGTTGCCCTGGAACCGGTTGGACCTGATCAAGGTTGTGAAGGAAGCATGACTTGACTTTGGTGAGTCGCTTTGGTTCCCCTTGTGTATATCCAAGCTTGGTCCCTCCTTGGGTCGGTGTATTCCCTTTCATCACACACAAACTTTCCTCGGATGTATCGATAAGCATCGTTGATTGCTATCCCGAATTGGTAGCCTTTATAGGTGGTAAGTAAAGACTTCTTTGCTCCCGGGATTCGTCGACTTGCGAGATTATAAAGAATCATCTCACGCAGTGCTCCGCACTTATCTGATCTCCTGATTGACTGATCGATTGGTTGATTTTTTTTTTTTTTTTTTTTTTTTTTTTTGTGCTCATAATCTCTTCTCCTTTGCAGTTTATCATGGAAGCGGTGAACGATCATTCTGTCGCTTCTCCAGAAAGAAGCTTCGAAGTTGACAAGCCTGAAACCCATGCGCATGAAGAAGTAATGGCTAAGATCGATCTTCCACTTCGTGAAGTCGGCCGTGCTATACAGGGGATGTCTATTCTGCACCTGCGTATTGCCAGGGGACGCATCTGTTCTCTTTCAGCTGCGATTGACATGGAGGAGCGGTGGAGGCGCGAGGAGACGTTGCAAGCACTAGTAAGCGCAAGGGAAGAGAGATATGCATCGCGGTTGAAGAGGCGGAGGGTTGAGCATAAACGACCTCTGAATGAAGATAAGTGCGATTACCCAATCCAGGACGGCGTGATAATTCTTGACTCCGACACAGACGAACCTGAATATTTGAAAGCAATCGGCACGACTCTGTTCTTGTGACCTTTGATGCTCCCGCTGATGATATTGGGATGGAGCGCGTTGCTGTGGAGATGTCTGATGCAGAAGTTGAGGTAGATCCGAAGGGAGGAGCATCAACAGGTGATGGCGCTGAAGCAGAACCCTAAAACCTAATTTAGGGTTTTCCGTCCATACGCTCTGGTTTGGACGTTTTGGCAAGCTATGCCAATATTTTAGGGAGGCCGACCATGCGGGGTCCGTGTTGGTTCTAAGTGAATATTCCATACCGCTTGGGGTTATGGAATTGATCCGGGCCATCCAATCACGCTTGGTGAGGTTGGATGAACGAGATCATATCAGATCCGATACGACAGTCCGGATGCTCAATGCTAGTATAACACACCGAGAGTTCTCAATCGGGCTAGTATAACACATCGATAGTTGCAACCTGTACGGGAATTTCGTACATGCTTTCATTATAATGCTTGGAGGTTCGTGTTGTCTGCCGAGAGCAACACTCGACCGTCATGCCGCACCGATAATGAGTACGGAAATACAAGGCTGCTCACGCATTAATTAATAATGCTATAAATTCACACAGGTATATGGGATTGTTGCTACATGCTCCAACTGGATGAATTTCATGTATTCACGAGAATGGGATTGTTGCCACATGCTCCATTCTAGGTGAATTAGTAAAGTGAAGGAGTATCCAACACTTATTAATGGCTTTATCTTTTACAAGATGTCAGCGCATGATTTTCTGGTTTTTACAATTTTAACCTTAAATGAAAATCCACCATCAACAGAAACTAAGAATACCGTATAAAATAAATAGGGTACATACCTAAGAATGTCTCATAAATAAAATTGGGTAAAAAAGTTAATGGGTTGCATAAAATAATTTGTTATGAGGTTCTGATGATAGTACAAGTTACAATTGATACCTGATTCGGACGGTTGTATAACTTACAATGGAATATTCAGATAGTCGTAAAAATAGGTTAGGAACATATTTTAGTATAATATGAGTGGTCGATCCTGGTCTAAATTAAGCCCTCTTCTTCATACTTGTTTAGGCCAAGAAAAATAACCCCATTTCCCGTTACTGACATGTTTTGCTAATTACATTGAAAGGAAAATCTGTCCAAATTAATAGAATTCCAACAAAAACACATACGCGGAAAAGTTTTTATTTACATCATTAAATTCATTTATAAGTCGTTTATTTTCTAAGTGAGCAAGACAACTAACGATACGGCAACAGTTGGAAGAAACTTTAATTCAAACTACATTTTGCAAACTAAAAATGGAGATTTATCTGCATGAACGATTACTTAAAGTTATAAACTTACTTTCTGGTCGAAGCTCAGTCTAACACAGGTACCTTATTCTCCAAGTACTAAAGTTTTGTATGTGTAACTCTGTTGGAGGGTCATATAAATTAATTTTACTAGGTATGCCAACCATTCGGTACTATTAAAAAATTGGGACCTTAGTCTCCAAAAGGCTAAAACATTTTGATGGGTAACTCTGTTGGAGGGTCGTATAAATTTAACTAGGTACGCCAACAGTCTCTACTATTAAAAATATTGGGTGCGTTGTTTTAGTTTCTAATGGTGCCGTATATCGCTTTACGGGGTATCCGTGAACTCCAACTTGCCGGTGGATCACATGACCTATTCTCGGTACTATTTTTATTATGAGCTTCTATGGTAATAGTCGAACGACTATAGTGTTGTAGTAATAGGAAGAAAATAAAATCTAAAATCGTGTACGGTTACTGCACACTTTTAACAACACCATTCTATCTGGGTAAGCAAATATACCAATCGTTTACTTGAATGGAAATATTACAGGCTTGGTTCAATCATTTCCCAACATGTAAGAAACTATCAATTCACGAAGTATCAAGAGTATCAATGGGTTAGCATCAAATGGTAAACCGTTATAAGATACACTCGAATAAAATGGAAAATTTCAAACTAGAATGAAGATTGGATTTGTCCAGAGATAAAATGCACCAAATAGAAAGTGAAAAAATATTATGTACCAAACCATCACTTGAAAACGGAATTCACAAAACCGGGTTCTAAGATCAGTGAAAACGTGCCATATTATGACGACAACACCTGTAGTTGGCTCGACCATCCCACGAATACCATCTGCGCAGGCGCTTAGAATGACGCAGAGGGGGTGAAGATGCATCACTGAAATACAATACATTTATTTAGTTATAGGCCATGACTGCATTTAGTATTACGTTTCACTTAGATTTAAACAGGGATGGCTGATGGGCATGGACCCAGATACATCCAAAAACAGAAAGGCTTGTGTCCATAGTGACTTGTCATACTTAACTAACCAATCTGCACACCTTGGCGAGGCTTTACGGATCTCACCCATATGGTATTCAAAGTTTCGGGAAGAGTCAGTAGTGGCGGCTATCCATATGAATTCACGTACCTAATGAGACATATTAGCGAGAGGTGCATCGATTCATGCTCCGAATCATCATCAAAAAGTATAGTAGTTGCTGGTTCAAACACAGTTGAGCTGTAAGTAGCAAAAGAACCCCCACAGTATAGTCACATTGCATAATGTGCATCACTAAACTCTTACACAGATCACCTAAGCTGTCCAAACCTTGGTGCATTTATATACCATAGGCCTCCTACACTTACAAGTTACAACGGCATCAAATCAAGAACCAAAACGCGCTACTAAAATCACCAACATGTTCTCAGAACTTATCCAATGGAAAGAAATAGAGCAAACAAATGCTTCTTCTCTCTTAATTATCAGTAAATTCAAGTTTAATCAATTTTCAATTTTTGACCTGCACATCAAGCAAAAATCATGGTACAAAACTCAAATTAAACCTTCACCCACTAGCTCAAAACCATTTAATAGCACAATCTTCTATCTAATTCACCCAATCGTCATTTTTCATCTTACCCAAATTAAAACACAATAGACTCTAGATTCTTTAACTTTATAATCGATTCAGATTAAGCATAAAAAAATAATATTTAAACTATCTTTTTCACATTATCACACTTACCCTAATTGATTTCTACAATAAAACCCTAATTAATAAAGTCCAGCCATACTAGTGGAAACCCAAACTAGGGTTCGATTCAAAAATAACTAACTTCATCGACAGGAAACTCTACACACGCTTAATAGACACATAATCACAAGTGAGAGAAGAAAAGTAATTTTGGCTCACCTAGAGGACTACCGTCTGTAGTTGTAGGAAATCCTACACTACACCCCTCACAAGAATCCACACAATCAAATCATTTTAAGATGAACAATTATAAGTTTTACTGATTAAATTCCCGAAATGTTACAAGATGAAAGGGAGATAAACCAAAAGATTACAATCACTCTAAAATTTCTCTCTCTTAATGACTTACTCAACACTACTAAAAAGATCCTCCCCTTTGTAAGCCTATTCGGCTCTTTATATAGGACATTACATAGTGGATGACAGCTAAGCTGTCCTTTATTTTCGGGTATGTCTTGCGAAGTATCGCAAATGTACAAATGTCAAATCTCGCGACACTCCTCGATCTCGCTACATCTTCACATCTTTCTCGTGTTTTGGCTGTCGTCATCCGTTACGTCGTTTTTACTTCCATCCCGCGATGTCTTCGCAGTGTGTCGTTTATGGACTTCGCGAGAATCTTGGTGTTGCGATATTATGATCCTACATCTTGCCTCTTCTCATGTCTTCTCTGCGAAGAAGAGAACGTCATGAGAATTAGTATTTTCAAAATGCCGCGGCCGTTCATTTCTTTCCTTTATTTTTCTGCCGACAAGCTTCCGTAAATCCAGTATAACTGCTTACACGTGTTACATATTCCCCTTTTTACCGGCACATTAAATGCTAACCGGTCATCCTTTTCTTGTCTATTTAAGAAGAGATCTATCAAGGATATCTTTCTTTTCATTTACTTCATCTTCTTCATCTCTGCATTCTCTGTGAATTTTTTATCGTCTGCAACTTTTTGCTGTTGTTCATCTTGCTGTAAATCTTCCCTGCTACTGTTCTTATGGTGCCATCAAGGTTTGTAGATCATACTGCACGTGATCCATTTGAACTCTTCTACTGAGATTACTTTATTTGATTTTGTTCATCTCTGATTAATTCCCTTATTGTATCTGTTTTAGTAAGAACGTCTTTGTTACCAAATTCACAGTCCAAAATCCTAAAATATCCAAGGGTTCGCAACCAAAATCCGTTGCACACAAGAGAAAGCCTGCGAATAGCAAGGTATTAAGAAACATTTACTCTTCTAATAAAAATATTGTTGCCTCTGTTTCTTATTTAACTTGTGATTCGCAGGATGACAAAAACGTCGATAGATCCCCCAAAAGATCTCAAATCGTTCTAAAAATGTTGAAACTTCGTTCCTTTTCCTATATTTAAGCTTACAACTCCTCCCCGCGATATCATCGCAAGATAAATCTACCCTTGCTGCCGTACGAAAATGTCGTTCTTTGATCCTCCTCCTATGTCTGAGTTTTCCATAGATGAAGTTCCTCATGATAGTCCTATTGTGAACGAACCATTTTCTTCTCCTACTATTGATGCCTCTGCCCTTCCCCCAGTCATTAACCTTCATCAGATTCCATTTTCACATGACATTCCTGCGACGAAAGACGATTTAACTCTCCCCTCTTCTGCCGTCACTACCTCTTCATCCGAGTCTATCCCTCTTACTAAGGAAAATTTGGAGGGAATGGACGTGGCTTTCAAAGTTTTATCAAATATCATGAATGACGTCAAGAAGACCTCCATCGATCCTATCAAGTCTAATGTCTGCGAGATTTTGAGTAAATACTTTGGTTCGACAATTTATAAACATCTTTAGAGCAAGAAGTTAAAATTTTGAAGAACAATCTCCAAGCCATGACTGCAAAGTGTGACACTCTCCGTCTTGAGAATCAAAAACTTCAAAATGTCTCACTGGATCGTGATAATCTTCGCAAGAAGAACGAAGAATTAAAAGGTATCGCTCCCCTCCCCTTTCTCAATTTTTTTTTTTTAATCTTCAAGCCCTTGTTCGCCCTTCAAGCTTTGAACCAGAAGCGAAAAATGGAGATATATCAATTGGAATCTATTGTTGAAGAAACTCGAATGGATAGAGACGTTTGGATGGAGCAATATAACCAATTAGATAATCTTCATACATATTCTGTTGATCAAATAGATAATCTTTCTAAAGAAAATGCTGACTTAGTTCAGAAGCAGGGCTCATTAAGTAGCGAATTATCTCGCCTCTCTTACTCTTTAACTACATCTAATTTGGAGTTGGAAACTTTATCAGATGAAAATGGAACTCTTTCTCAAGAGAAGCGAGCTCTGTTAAACAAGGTGGCGATTTCCTCGCAACAACTTGACGTCTATCAAAAAATATGTAAAGAACAAGAACGATCTCTCTTCCTTCACCGAGAAGTAAACTCGAAGAAGTTATTGTTGAGAAGGATAAACTTATCCAAGGTAGAATAACTTTAAGTGTAAAAACAAGCCAACTCAAGGATCAGTATTCCAAGTTAGAAGAATCCCACTCTTCTCTTGCGAAGGAAAACGCCTTACTTGTTTCTAACGAAAAGAGCTTGCGATCTCGACTGAAGGGTTTGGTTGGAGATAATTTTGACAGTGCCATGAATCATTTGGAGAATAGTTGTTTGGCTTTAACCCAATTTCTTATCTCGCAAAAGGAAGGTAGTCATGATATTTGACTACCTTAATCAATTTGTTTTCTTGAATTTATTGTATTTTCCTCGCGAATTCAAGAAAAAATCTGAATTTTTCTCTATACTTTTTATTTTTGCAGAATCCGAGAAAAATCTTCACTCCTCTATTTCCACTTTGAAGTCTGACTATGCCAAAATTCGCAAAGAAAATGGATTGCTCGCTGCTTCTCTTGCTCGCTCTCGCGATCGGGCAGAAAGAAGATTCGACTATCTCACTTACTCTAAAGATATAGAGAGCAGGAATCATCGGAAAGCACTCCTTAGCCAATTTCACCTCAAGCTGAAGTTCTTGTGAATGATGTCTTATTGTCCAAATCTCTTGATCCTGTATCTGTCGAACCTCTAGAAGTAAGTGATGATGAAGTTCCTAACCCTCCTGATAGTGATTATGATTATGAAAGTGGCGAAGATTCCGCAGATGAAGAGGTGATTCCACCTAATGAAGCTGTCAATAAGAATTTAGTTGAAGGAGGATCTGGCGAGAATGCAAGAACTGGCGAAAGTGCGGAAGTTGGTGAAGCTAATAAAATTGTTGAAGAACATGCAGTATCTCAATCTGGCGAAAAAATTGATATTGAGAATTGAACTTCTGTTGTAATTTTACTTCTTGCATTGTTACTTCTTTATGTACTTCATTCACCTTTGAGATGTATTTACTCGTTTATTATTCTTCTTTTTTGCATGGAAGACAATCTTTGATGTTTAACAATTCCCATCTTGTTTTCTATTATCTTTTTTGCGATGAAAGATCTCTGTCATCTATATTCAAATTGTTTATGTGAACTTTTTCACTGCGACAAGATCGCAGGACGTCCTTACATTTTCATGTGATGACCCATTGATCTTGCCTTATCATTTCTCTTGTGTGGTCTTATTTTGCCTTCCAGTTAAAGGTCTTATTTTGCCACCTCTCATTATTGCGACAAAATCGCAGGACGTCTTTACACTTTCATGTAATGACCCATTGATCTTGTATTATCATTTCTTTAGTATTATTGCCTCTGCAGGATATTTTTCTTGCGACAATATGACAGGCCTAAATATCCTTGCGAACATAAAGCCCCATGACATTTGTTGTCTTTGCGATTTAAATCGCAGGACGTCTTTACATTTGCATGTAAGGACCCATTGATCTCGTCTTATCCACTCTTTTGTATTTTTGCCTCTTCAGATTGTTGCATAAATATGACAAGCCTTAATACTCCCGTGAGTAAGAAGCCTCATGACATTTACGTCTTTTTGACACTATCGGCTCCCTAATGGAGGGTGCCGCCTTATCTTCCCCTGGTTGCCCCTTCAAGGAGGCGTATTACGCCATACAAGGATATCTCCTCCCATCCGGTCTTAACAACAACCAGTTGTTTTCGCAGCCTCTTATCCCTTTTGCCTATAAGGCTTATGGTTACGAGACTGCACCCTAAGTGGAGTTTTCTTCGGGCCGAGTGCAGCATAAGCCGAGACTTCCCAAGAATGGCCGAGACACTTCAAATGCCCCAGGCACCCTTGACTCAACCGTGTACCTCGGCGCCTTGGTCAAATGCTGACTCCTTAGAAGAGACCCTCGGTCGTCCAACCTAAGTCATAAGCTTAGATTGAAAATCCAAGGTACCTCTCCTGGATGGGTTTTATTACCCCTAATCTCCATGACTCAGGTTCCAGGGGCGGTGTAACCTTTTCCCCGAGCCACGTTCTGAATACCCCTTACATGACGCACTTTAGGTACTTTGCCTCTTACGAAATTTTATTCGCGAACTAGGGTGTACGCCATGAAGGTTCGTCCCATTCTGAGTATTTTGTCAATTTTGCTTTATATGTAATAGGTACCCCCTACTATGACGCACTTTAGGTTCTTTTGCCTCTTGCGAAATTGTGTTCGCGAACTAGGGTGTACGTCATAGTAAGTTCGTCACCTTCTGATTATTTTGTTAATTCTTCTGTATATGTAAGCTCTTTTGTAATTTTCGCCCGATCGTTGAACATTTTTTGTCGTTTTACGTATGAAATATTCGCATGTTTTTCGAGAATAAAGATGAAATATTTAATTATTTTTGCCTCAATCATGTACCATTCCGCAGTCTACTTCTTTACCATAATTTTTATGGGTAATATCTCTTTAAGTATAGCCTATTCCATGGTCTATCAAGTCTGCGTCCCACATCTCTCCCCTCAGGGTCCATCAATCTATATGCCCCTGTTCCAACTATCTCCTTGATGATATAAGGTCCATCCCATTTTTTCGCAAGTTTTCCACCACTTTCTCGCTGATATATCGGCGTTTCTCACAGCACCAAATCGCCTGGTTGAAATTCGCGTGTTTTAACACGTTTATTATATTCTCGGGCTAATCTTCGCTGGTAATTTTCCATATGCTGCAAAGCCCTTTCTCTTTTTTCTTCTAATTCATCCAATTTAGTTAGAATAATACCCGCACTAAGATTTTTCTCCCAAGCTTCTCTCTTTGTTATTGGGATAATAACTTCTGTTGGTAGCACAGCCTCAACCCCATATGTTAAACAGAAGGTGACATTCCCGTGGCTTCTACTTTGTAGTTGTGTTGTAAGCCCACACTGCATTATGTACCTGTTCGCACCATGCTTTATTGTACCCTTCTAATTTCTTCTTCAATATATCTGCGATTGTCTTATTTGTTGCTTCTGCCTGCCCATTTGCCCGAGGGTATAATGGAGTTGACTTTCCACATTTTATCTTAAATGCATTAAGTAATAATTCTATATTCAGTCCCTCGAACTGCTTCCCATTATCAGATACCAATTTGCAGGGATTCCAAATCTACATATGATATTCTCAAATATGAATGTAAAAATATCTTTGTCGCGAATGTGTTGTACTGCCTTTACTTCTGCCTATTTTGTGAAATAGTCTCAGAGCAACAATCGAGATATCTTCTTTGTCCAGACCCACGGTAAAAACGGTCCAACAATATCTAAGCCCCATTTTCCAAAGGGCCACACATTTGTTGAAGATGTTAACAGATGCTCAGTGCATGTATTTTCTTTCCATGCCTTTGGCAATCTTCGCAACGTCTTGATACACGTTTCGCGTCTTCATGCATATACGGCCAGTAATAGCCTTGTATTTTCGCTCTGTATGCCAAAGATCTTCCACCGCTGTGATTGCCAGCATCCCCACTATGCAACATCTTTAACACTGCTTCTCCTTCTTCTCGTGTCAAACACCTGAGTGAAGGTCCATTAAAAGATCTCCGGTATAATATCACATCTCTTAATTCATAATTTGTAGCACGGCTTTTTAATTTGTGTGCCTCCAAACTATTTCTCGGTGTTTCTCCTCTCATCAAATATGCGTAAAGTTCGGCTCTCCAATCTTCAATAACAGGTGTTTGTTCCTCATCTTCTATGATCATCACGTCTACCTCTCCTTCTTCTTCCTTATTGATTGATGGCGATAAAAGTGTCTGTATCTTTATGCATCTCGCAGTTGGATCCGTCATCATACTTGAGATAAAAGCAAAAGCATCTGTGAGTCTATTATCTTTTCTTGATATGTGTCTCCATTTTATTTTTGGGATTTTCGCTGACAATTATCCAACAAGTTTCTTGTATTTCTTTAAAGATGGTTCGTTTGTAGTGTATTCTCCTTTTATTTGTCGAATGACTAGCTGCGAGTCACTGGTGATTCGCACATTTTCCAACTGCATTTCTATTACAAATTTCAAAGCATGTATTACAGCTTCATATTCCGTTTCATTATTGGTGGATGTAAATTCCAGTCTGAAGGAGAAAGCCATTTTAGTGCCCTCTGGCGAAATCAAAACAATTCCAATTCCGTTACCTTCTCCATTTGATGATCCATCTACCAGCACTTCCCATCTATCTGGCTCTGTCAGTAGATCCTTTGGGTTTCCATACTCTTCTTCTATATCCATCATTTCTTCCACTGCTTCATCTTCTTCTAAAGGAAATTCTGCTAAAAATTCCGCGACAATTTGTGATTTGGGTGAAGAGAGTACTTCGTACTTGATTTTGAAGTGTCCTATTTGTGCATTCCATCTCTCGAACCTAGCTGATCTTTTTGAATTTTTCATTACTGATTCAATGGGTACCTTTGTCAATACCTTTATTGTATGTGCTTGAAAATATATGCGAAGTTTGAATGCTGCATAAACTAGCGCCAAAATTAGCTTTTCAATTTTTGAATAATTTTTCTCTGCGGCATTGAAAGTTTTACTGATGTAGTAGATTGGTTTCTCAATTCCTGCATCTACTCGCAACAACACAACACTTAATGTGTGCGATGTTGTCGCAAGATATAGTAATAGTTCTTCTCCACAGTTCTCGATTTTTGCAAAATAGATATATGCATCAAATAATCTTTTTTTCCTTGCAAGGCTTTCGCATTCATCCGTCCATTTAAATTTTGTCCCCTTTTTTGAGTATGTTGAAAAAGTGTTTGCATTTATCGATGATCGCGAAACGAACCTCCCTAGTGAAGCTAAGAGTCCGTTTAACTTCTCGTACATCTTTTATTGTTCTTTGGAGTTGGCATATCGCGAATTGCTTGCACCTTCGCGGATCAACTTGTATACCCTCTTTTGATACAATGTAGCCTAAAAATTTCCGCGCAACCCCAAAAATGCACTTCTCTGGATTTACTTTGATGTTAAACTGCTGTCTCATTTGTTCAAAAATTTCTCTCGGATCTTGGACATGATCTTTTACTTCTCTACTTTTTATTAACATATCATCCACATACACCTCTAGTGTCTTATGTATCCAATTCGCCAACACCTTCTCTACCATTCTTTGGTATGTTGCTCCAAAGATTTCGCAAACCAAATGGCATTTTTGTATAACAATATAATCCTCTTGGGGCGAAAAAAGCGAAGTGTGTTCTTGATCTTCTTCAAATGAGAGGGATTTGATTATATCCTTTGTATCCATCTAGAGAAGATATTCTATCATTTCCTGCTGCCGACTCTACCAATTGTGGGATATCTGGTAGTGGAAAACTATCTTTTGGACAAGCTTTATTTAGATCAGTGAAATCTATACAAATTCTTATCCCTTTATTCTTCTTTGGAACTACTACCATGTTTGCTATCCACTCCGGATATTTAGCTTGTCTTATAATTCCTGCATCAAGCATCTTCTTCAGTTCTTCTTCTATTTGGGGATGATACGTTGTTGCAATCTTTCTGATTCTTTGTTTGAATGGTCTAACATTTTTATCAATCTCCAATTTATGACATGCCACAGACGGATCTATTCCCGGTATCTCATCCATATCCCATGCGAAGATGTCTTTATATTCTCGCAATATATTAACAGTTCTTTCTTCCTCATCCTCCATTTTAGTTCCAATTTTTAGTATCTTGGGTGCTTCTTGGGTCCCAACATTCACTTCCTTTGTTGGTTCTGCCGCAGTGTAACTGGCCTCAGGTTCTCGCATAGGTGTTGGTTATTTTATCTCCTTCGCAGGTCCATTCCCTTCTTCCGAATTTTCGCCTGGTATGCCTTTTCCTTCCTCTGCTTTTATCATGTAAATTCTAAATTCTTCTTCTTTCTTTGCTTCCTTCGCCATTTTTCTGCGATTTTTCCGTTTCTCTGCACGTCCTTCGTATTGCTTCACTTCAATTTGATAACATAATCTCGCTTTATCCACATCTCCTTTAATTTCACCGATCCCACTTGGTATAGGAAATTTAATGCATTGATGTAATGTCGACGCTACAGCTTTAATCGCATGTATCCATGGTCTTCCCAACAACATGTTGTATGGTGATTCCATAACCACCACACAGAATATTACTCGTGTTTCGATTTCTCCTAGTAAAATTCGCAACTCTATTTCTCCTGTTGGTTTTGTTAAAGATTTGCCAAAGCCATGAATATGATAAGTTGAAGGAGACATTTCTTCATTTTTGTACCCCATTTCTTTGTATGTATGGTAGAACATTATATCCACTGAACTCCCTGTATCCACCAAAGTTCTGTTTATTGTCCATTCTTCCATAATCTTTGCCGTGTTCACCTTTTATTTCGTGTGGTTACTTGTGATCACCAAAGGATATGTGTGTCCCAAATTTTCTTTTTGGTATTTCTCTGCAATAAACGTAATTTTCTTTTTTCCCAATCTCTCAAAGGTGATGTCTTCTCAACTGCTACAATTTTCTTTCCTTCAAAGTCTCGTTTATGTATTCTCCCTCGACATTCTCATGGAATTCACTTGATCATTATTTTTGTGATCGAATTACATTCCAACTTTTTGTTAAATTTCATGATTTTAGTTTTCTCTATTTTTACTTATTCATCCACTTTTTTTATCATTTTCTTGATTTGAACAACCTTGATAACAATCTTTAATCTTTTCCTTCAATCGGTCCCGTTTCTAGCGCCATTATGTAGTTGCGGAAATCCCACACTACACCCCTCACAAGAATCCACATAATCAAATCATTTTAAGATGAACAATTATAAGTTTTACCGATTAAATTCCGAAATGTTACAAGATGAAAGGGAGATAAACCAAAAGATTACAATCACTCTAAACTTTCTCTCTCTTAATGACTTACTCAACACTACTAAAAAGATCCTCCCCTTTGTAAGCCTATTCGGCTCTTTATATATGACATTACATAGTGGATGACAACTAAGCTGTCCTTTATTTTCGGGTATGTCTTGCGAAGTATCACAAATGTACAAATGTCAAATATCGCGACATTCCTCGATCTCGCTACATCTTCACATCTTTCGTGTTTTTGGCATGTCGTCATCCGTTACGTCGTTTTTACTTCCATCCCGCGATGTCTTCGCAGTGTGTCGTTTATGGACTTCGCGAGAATCTTGGTGTTACGATATTCTGATCCTACACCGTCCATCTCTGCTGCGATTTTCCTCCACCAGAAAAGATAAAGTAAACTGAGGGAGAGGGAGAAGAACATAGGGAGTCCGAAATATAAAGAAGAGGAAGAATTGCATTCGGATTCTGATAAACGGGTACGAATTCTTACTATACCCATTTTCAGGTGTGGTTGAGTTAACTACTGAGGGCTAAAACGTATTTTTAGTATCAACCGAGGTTGGTGATTCAACACAAATCAGTCAATATTGGATGACTCAAACCGTAACGAGCCTCGAAGCTCGTCAACGTTATTAGACCAGTCAAGAGACGATTCAGCCGCCAATGACTCTATTAATTAGAGATGAATCTCAATTAATAGAAATTAATCTAACAATGATCTAGGCATGAAACTATTATCTTTGTATAGGTCGAATAGTTGTGCGAGACTGACTGATCGAACGTGTCATTCGGATACCAGACGAAGAAGATATTATCAGATTAGTATGAAGGGTAAAATTGTAATTTTGTCTTAGACCGACTGGGGCTGCCCTTATCTTTTACGTGGGTGCCTTAATCATTTTGTGTTGTCCTTATCACCAAACTCGTGTCGAAGAGAAATTCAATTCTCTTTTCTTCTTCTCTTTCCTCCTTCTTCTTCCTTTTACTTCTTCTCTGTTCTTTCTCCTTCTCTCTGTCGAATTCGGTTCTGCCGAATTGAAATTAGTTTTGGTATTAAAGATTCATAGTTAGGTTGTAGGGTGTTGGTTAGGAGGAGTATGTGATGGAGCTGTGATAGTTTCATGTTTACGCTGAGAAGATCGAAGTAGGGTTTTATATGAGTTTGAGAAGTGAATCGAGATAATGGTAGATGAAGATCGAATGGGTTGGTGATGAATTGATGATGTGAGGATGTTCTGATGAAGAATCACAGAACCAGGTAAATTAGGGTTTCCTTAATTTGAAGATTAAATTTAGGGTTCTTGTGTTGATTGATTTTATTTATGAAATTGAGTTTGTTTTGGTGAAATATTTCATGGGTTTGTTCTTAATTGAAGTCTAGATGGAAGTATTAGTTTTAATTTTGATTTCAGGGAATTAGGGTTTTCCCTTTCTTCCCCAAATTAGTTAAATAGGGTTTCAACTTTAAATGAGCTAATGATGTTGTTGCTAGTAACGAGATGGGGAATTGGGTATGTGATGAATGGATTGGAATCCAGGTGAAGGGTTTATGTGAATTAGTATTTGTAATTGGGGTTTTGAATTCTTTTTGGGAATCAGTTGTTTGGGTCTGTGAAGAAAGAAATTGGGTTATAAGGAACTGTTGAAGATGATTGTGATGATGCTGGTGGTGTTGAAGTTACATGGTGTTTGTGAATTATGAATTATTGGTGGTGGTGTTGGTTTAGTAAAGCACAGGATTTTGGAGATGATTCTAGACATGGTGGAACATAAAATAGTTATGCAAATGGAAATGGAGTTGATAGTAGATAAAGTTATTGATGTTGCTGAGGCTGGTGGTAGTATTGAAATGAGATTAGGTTGTGTTCAATTGGGTTGCAGTGGTAGAGTAGGTTAATGAATTGCGGTTGAGAACAAGGATTATATGAAGAAGTGTATGGTGTTGTTGAAGTGGTGAATCTGAGAAATGGAATTTCTTGTGGTGGTTTTGCTATGCTGGTGGTAATGAAGATAAAAGTTGGTGGTGGTGGTGTTTTAGAAGGACTGAGGTACAGATGAATGTTTAGGTGTTGCGAAGATATGAATGCGGCGGGATGGTGGAGTCAGTGACATCGCAGCCGAATTTAGAGTTAAGGTTGAAGTAAGAAGAAGAGTCTAATTTTGTATGAGTAGGATTATATTGTGGCTGAGATGTGGTGCTGTGGTGAACTGTTGTTGAAGTTAATGAATTGGTGTTGTTGGATGTTAAAGGAGTGGATATAGCTGAAGTTGTATCTGCAGAGCTGAAGTGAAAATGGTAAATGTGCAAGGTTTATAGTGATGCTGCTGGTACTAAAACTCAAGATAGGTTATAAAACTTAGTGTAATGAAGATAGTGAAGTTGTGAAACTAGAATTAGTTGTAATGATGTATAAGATGAAGGTTGAGAGCTTATTATTTTAGATGAAGCTGAGATAACAGTGTTTCTGAGTTGTTAGAATTGTGGTTAGTAGAATTGAATTGTATGATCTTTTGTATCTTGAGTTTAGACCTAATAGTCATCCCAGTCAGCTTACCTGATCTGACTTGGTGTGTCTGACTGAGTTAACCAGATCTGACTCAGTAGAATTTGACCGAGTCGACTCTGTTGAGTCGTACTTGAACTTTGACCAGATTGACCCGACTTAGACTTGGACTTTGACTAACGTTGATTGTTAGAGACCCGTTGGTATTAGTTTGACCGTCGAGTGACCGTTAGTTTGACCCCGATGGATAGGGCCTTGTGTATTGGGCCTAGTTTAGTGGACTTGGGCTTAGAGCCATGTATTCTTAGTTTGATGTTTTGGACCTCTTATGGTCTGAATTAGCTTTTGGTTCCTTCTACAAAGTTGTAGATATTCATAAGACCTATCAAATGGATATTCATAAGTCTTATCCATAAGAGGTCCAAAACATCAAACTAAGAATACATCAAACTAAGACCTATTCATAAGACCTATTCATAAGACCTATCCATAAGACCTATCAAATGGATAGGTCTTATGAATATCCATTTGATAGGTCTTATGAATATCTACAACTTTTTATAAGGAACCAAAAGCTAATTCAGACCATAAGAGGTCCAAAACATCAAACTAAGAATACATGGCTCTAAGCCCAAGTCCACTAAACTCGGCCCAATACACAAGGCCCTATCCATCCGGTCAAACTAACGGTCACCGATGGTCAAACTAACGATCAACGGGTCTCTAACAATCAACGTTAGTCAAAGTCCAAGTCTAAGTCGGGTCAATCGTCAAAGTTCAAGTACGACTCAACAGTCGACTCGGTCAAATTCTCTTTGAGTCGATCCGGTTAACTTAGTCGGACACACCAAGTCGGATCGGAGTAAGTCGAATTGGGATGACTATTAGGTCTAAACTCAAGATACAAAAGATCATACAATTCAATTCTACTAACCACAATTCTAACAACTCAGAAACACTGTTATCTCAGCTTCATCTAAAATAATAAGCTCTCAGCCTCCATCTTATACATCATTACAACTAATTCTAGTTTCACAACTTCACTATCTTCATTACACTAAGTCTTATAACCTGTCTTGAGTTATAGTACCAGCAGCATCACTATAAACCTTGCACATTTACCATTTTCACTTCAGCTCTGCAGATACAACTTCAGATATATCCACTCCTTTAACATCCAACAACACCAATTCATTAACTTCAACAACAGTTCACCACAACACCACATCTCAGCCACAATATAATCCCACTCATACAAAATTAGACTCTTCTTCTTACTTCAACCTTAACTCTAAATTCGGCTGCAATGTCACTGACTCAGTCATCCTGCCAGATTCATATCTTCTGCAACACCTAAACATTCATCTACACCTCAGTCCTTCTAAAACAACACCACCACCAACTTTTATCTTCATTACCACCAGCATAGCAAAACCACTGGTAGGCTGAGAAAGGTGAATGCCTACAATGTATAACTGCAAGTGCACAGTGCCTATTGGAGGCAGGGCAAATACAGGTCGATCCACAGGGATTTGGGGTTGTGTAAAGTTGACTTCAAGGTTCCACTAAACTGATTTCTATAGGAGAGTAACACAAATATGGTTTGTTTTGGTGTCGATACGACTAATTGGAATTGTGACTGTAATCTAAGGCAGCAAAGATAGATTGTAAACAGTTAGGAAAGTTACTAGGATGGTTGACTCCACCCTCTAATCCTATGCTAAGGTAATGCAAATTATCAAAGTGTTCTCATGCCTTCTCTTGAAGGCTTTAGATGGATAATTGATTAACTAACTCCCCTCACTTACCCCTAGTATCAATGGTCTTCTTACAGTACCATTGATCACAGGTGAGCTTAGTTCAATAGCAAACTATATTCCTAAACATTACACAAATTAAGAACAAAATGAGAATTCAATTAACTTCACATTAAATCAGGGGGTTTCATCTACACCCTAGTAAAGTGAATTAAAACATCATGCAATTGCTAAACACGATTCAAAATTAAGTTACAAAAATAAAACCCTAAAAATTGACTCTGTCTCTCACATGAAGAACACCTTCATTTTATACCTCCCTATCACTCGAATTAGCAATTAATGTAAAACCCAGACTTGTTCCCCCCTTCAAAATCGGCTCTGGTAGCCATTAATGAACTTGTTGGATAAACCCTAGCTCCAACTATCTCAAACCTAGCTTCTAGGGTATGGGAGAAGCTATGAGGGAGATGGCTTGAGCTAGAGTGGCGAGAAGGCGGGCGTGGTGCGGGGCCGTGGCCAGCTGGCTTTGTGTCGGGAGAAGGAGATGGTGAAGGAGGTGAGGTGGTTCTGCAACTGGTCGGGTGAAGGAGATGGTGCTCTGGTTTTGTCGGGGAAGAGAGAAAAGAGAAATGAGGAAGGGAGTGTTTGGTTCGATGGTTGAGGGTGTAGGTGGATGTGGTGTTGGGCGGATGCAACGAATGGTGATGAGAGGGACGCGAGGCGTTGGATGCGGATGGGTCGATCTCACGGCTCGGTATGAGACGGGCTTTGGACTTCGGGTTATGGGCCGAGGTCTTGGATTGCTCAAGCCCATGTCTTGTAAATGGGTTGCTACTTGTTGGGTTGCAACCGATGCGCACGCGGGTTGTGGCTTTACTGCTCTTTTGGCTCCTTAGTTTCTCCAGAACTTTATTTACTACCTAAAAACACAAAATTAATTAGTACAAGTATTTATTCTTGAAAACAGAGAAAATACGAGAATTTGGGATAATATCGATTTACGAGCACAAAAGATGAGTTAAATGCCAATAAAAAGATGTAGAAATATGCAATATTTGGCACTCATCAAATACCCCCAAACCCGAATTTTACTTGTCCTCAAGTGAAACAGAAATTAAGAAATCCTAACTATACCACCCTGCCGCTGGTCTCTCGAATGCATTTAGCGTATGCACTAAGCCTTTAAACCCCTAGGTGTCCCTAGTGGACGAGTTGTAGTCTCGTGAGGGTTTACCGGAGGTGTACCCACAAAACCTTCTCCAACTTCGGAGCGTAAAGAGTCTCAAGCATCCAAGGAGCTATGAGGACATAGAGTTTACGCATGCTAGTAACACGAAGTTAGAACTACCAAAGAACGCATTCTCATCCTTAAGAGTTGAGCGAGAAATAACCATACCATATGAAAGAATTCGGGTTCGAAAGTGATCACAAACCTCGACTTATGCCTCACCAATAGGGTTTTATGATAATTGCACTCAAAAAGACCGCTTTTTTAGTCTCTCATGTGTGCAGGCGGGAATAAAGAGAGAAATCCTGCACACGTTGAAGGTGAGAAGGATAACCTTCCGAAATAATTTCTGGAGACTCCACAGAGTTGTGGACAAAAAGAATCTTTTTCTGATGATCTCTAAGAAAGGAAATCAACCATTAGCAAGGATGGGAGTACTCACTTACCTTCTCACCCGATCGGCAATTAACATTACTCTCTCAGCATCCATAGAAACGTCTTCAATCTTCGGTCTTCGGTCTTCAACTGTTGATGATGAACTTCTGAACTTCACAAAAACTTGACAATTTGCAATTTTTTTTTTTTTTTTTTTGACATGAAAATTAAAATAAAAACAATAAAACTCAATTTTCCACACTTGTATTGTCTTGATTTCACAAACTTCACTAATTCTCATCTTATTTTCTTTTCTTTGACTTGTTGCATGTAAACCTTGGACTATTCAACTTTTCTTCAAATATTCTACGTTGCTCGCTCATTGACGATGATGTGTTTCTATGGATCTCGTTGATGTTGTTGAGAGGGGAGAGTGATGCTAACGCAAATTGAACTACAAGAAGGAGTTTTCATCTTTAAACGTCACCCTCATGATTGACAAAATTAGCACTCAAGAGATCAAAAATAGTCTTTGAAAGTGGTGCGAAGTTGGGTAGCTCACCATTCCTACCCGGAATTGACGTACGGTGACACACACTCTAACAGATTTCTTAGAAAGTCACAAAAATTGAAGGTCGGTGCCTCGCTTGATGTACAAATGGGTAGTCTCCACTATGGGTGATCACAATTCTACTACCGAATATCTATACAAAGACCTAATTCGCCCTCCGGCATGGTTAAATCCAACTTTAACGCTCTAATCAACTAAGAAACCCGATTGTGTTCTCTAGTATTTCCAAGTTCAGTTATTTCGGTCAGACTCTCTATGTAAACATAGCTAGAAGCATGCTAGTGACTCTAAGATCTCTAAAAGTTGGAGGTTTTATGCAAGTATTTACAAAGAGTTTTGAATTTTTTTTGTTTTTTTTTAAATAAAAGACTAAAAACTCTATATGCAAAACACACCCCCAAACCTAAATCAAACATTGTCCTCAATGTGTCAACAGATGATAAGAATTTAAATATTCACATACCATGAGAACTATGCTGATAAGGGAAAATGGAAGAGATTACCGGTATGTTGGCAGAGCAAGGTTAGAGCTTCATTAGTCAAGGCTAGAATCCAACATTCTCAGTGGAGATCATATCGGATTAGCACAATATATACAAAAGAAGGCTCAACCGATTCAAGATAGAAGATTTAACAAGACCTACTGGATTATATACAAGAAAAATTCACCATACATCAACAATCTAAAGAGTTGAGGATCAACCCAAGAGAAGATATGCATAAACATCAACAGCCTTACACAAATATAACATGAGAGTGCAAGTAAGATTGCATATGTGAACGATTTTCCCCCAAACCTAAAATTGTCAACAGATGTGTTTTTGAGCACAAAATCTTGCATTTTTAAAGGTACATCATGCACAAGGTCTAATTCAAAATGAGTGGTGTTAAGAATAGGCAGATATACACATTCCAACTGTGGCTCCTTAAAGGTGTTATACTTTGATGCAAAATAGTCCAAGAGGACTTGGGAAGCACAAAGCTCTAGGCCTAGATTAGGAACTCTCAGAAAAGTTGGTTTTGCAATTTTGTTACAAATCACATCTAAGTTTGGTGGAGGAGTTTCAATCTGTGACTTAGGAAAGAGAGTGGGCACATCTAAGTTGTTTTCATGTATAAGATCATTTGCACCATTACACACTTTCCTAAAGTCAGAAAAAGGTAAATCATGTTCACTTTCATAGAACAGTTCAACAAGACCCATATCAGTACCATGATTATCCACAACCTTTGTGTCATGCATAGGAATATCTGAAGGAACATCATATTGTGACATGGGCAGGGAATCAGACACAAAAATAATATCATGATGCATAAGAACATTAGTGTCAACAGAAGATTCATCCTTTCTTAAGTCACAAACAAGTTGTGTAGCATGCTCATTTTCAGCGAACAATTGTTCAAACCCCAATTCAGCATCACATGTATGTATGGATTGAATATTAGAAGAAGCATCATTCATAAGGTTCACAGTAGAGAAGCTTAATGTCTCTGAACCCAAAGGTTCCACCATATTTTCAGCATACACATGCTCTTCTAACATATCATATTCATCATCATCATCATCATCATAACAAAAATGCATTTCCCTATTCAAAATTGTAGCATTTCTAGTGCACTCATTTACCTCTTGATTAGGTTCATATTCAATGTCAGTTGCATGAGTAGGAATAGAAACACTATTTTCAAAATTTACTTTATTAGGGACAACAAACATCCTATCATGAAATTCCTTCCATTCTTCATTTTGTAAATGAATCAGGTTCATTTTAAGAATCATAGTAAGTTGTTCAATGGAAGGAGAGTCTTCACTAGTGGGTATCCTTGTCTCATATGGATATTCAGTACATGGTTGTGCATGAGGTTCACTAGAGAAGGGGAATTCAGAGATGTTGCTATATGGATGATCATGCAACGCTTATAATTCAAACCTAGCATTGTTTTGCTCTATGAGTTTGATATTCTCCATTATCATCGCATACAAGGTTCATTGGAGGACAGCATTGTTCAACCTCCCATGGCGGTTGATGATACATGTGCGCATAATGATTAGGGTATGTGTATTCAAGTTCAGGGCCCGGAGAAGGTTCATAATACTCCCTAAAATCATTGACATCATGGTCTGTAGGGGGTTCATATTGTGAAGCATGCCCATAAGAAAGCTCTCTAATTGACCTATGTGATGATTTTTTTCATCCCTAATGCCATCCCAAAATCCTATCATGCCCGGCAATCAATTTGGCCACAAAAGAAACAATCATAGCATAGCACACATCAAGCATGTTATAGTACTCAAACGATAGCGATTAAGCTCATGAATCAAACACCGATCCTCGGAATCAATCACCTTTGGATTGAGGGTTGCTGCTGTTAAGAGATGCACAAAGATGGCTTATGCGTAGCCAGCTTATGCACATCACCTTTGCCGCGAGTTATGCACAAGGAAAGATAGAGAGTGTGTAAGGTGCACGGGCGGTGGTTATGCTCACTCAAGGTGAAGCACGTGCTAGGCTTGTGTGTTTGTGGCAAGTGAATATGATTCACAGGGTATCAACAAATCAGCAGCAGTTTAGACACAAAATTTCAGCAGGGCAACAACCTCAAATACCACTGAATCAAACTTTTGTGCACAGATTCAAATTGTTATACACCTTAGACAGGTAGTATTGCACAGAGCACAGAAAAGCTGAGAGTTATATGCACAGACTATAGATTGGCAGGTGACAAAGCTAGCATTCAGCACAGGTTATCAACTTGTTCACAGATGCAACAGGTTTGTCAACAGAATAGAGCATGCATAAAGTACAGGGCTGATGGTTCAACTCACTCAGTTGATGTCAACCAACTCAGTTGATGTCAACCTGGGCTAACAGCAACCTTGGCTAGCCAAGTTGCAGCTCAACTCAACAGCTACAGGGGCTGGAGCTAGGCACAGGCTTTGTTGAAGCCAAGGGTTACAGTGAAAAGACAACTAGCTCAACAAAATTTCAGTAATGCACAGAACAGCTCAGTGGCAATAACAAGTTTGGCTAACTTCAAATTTCACAGCTCATGCGCAAATGTGTTATTCAAATAGCGCAACAACATACACACACATACCATATGCTTGTTAGGTCAATGAAGCATTCATTCAGTTATCAGCAGTTCATGGCGTTTCATTCAAGACAGAGCATCAAGTTTGAAAATACGATACCGCTGGTATGACCAGGTTTAGGTTTGCCACGGATTTCCTCCTTGTTCCTTCTCCTTGGTGTGTGTTTCAGCTTCTCACGTACTTGGTTACTCAAGGGAGAAGATCAGTTCTCAGAAATGTACAAGTACAACAAAGAAACACAGCAAGTAGTTGTTCCCCACTGATGGTTAACAACTATAGTAACAAGGCAACAACTGTGAACTAACTGGTGTAGATCTGAAAAACTGGGCAGGATGATGCAAGTATAGACAAGCAGCAAATGTAAAAACAACAGAGACGAAACACAGAATGCTGGAATGGATATTATACAAGAGGATGAAATTTTCAACTAGAAGTGAACTAACAAAGCTATTTATTCATATGCTTAACTACAGCGCAATTTATTGAAACTACAAAATCTAAGTTATCAAGAAATTTAAAACAAAAGTGACGCAACTGCTTCGCATCACCTAATACCACACGGGGAATGGCTAGTACAGGCAAAGGTTTTGCTCCCGGTCAAGACATGGATGTTACAATGCAGCTGAGATATGGGCAGCTCAGGCTTTGCAGTTTCGAGTTCAAGTACAGGTGACAAAATGAAACAGCAGGTATCAAAAACAAGACAAAGATAGCACAATCTTATATGACTTACTGATGGATATATATACGAATTCGAGTTTAAAACTAATACGAGGTTATGCAAGTGGTAACTAAATGCAAGAATACAGCTAAATGATGCGACTCATAACTATGACCTACTACAAAATGCAAGATGATATATTACAGGGTATGTTCACTAAGCTACAGATATGGAAGGATTGATGGGATTTAAAGTGCAATGACAGAATACAACAATTATAGAATGTAATGACAGAGAGTTTTAAAGTAATGCAAGCTAATACATACAAGAATAAGCTAAAAATCAGCAAAGTGAAGTAAATGAAGCAACACAACACTACAAATCCCAAGCAAAATGGCGCAAAAACTTGGTAGAGGTGAGAAAGGTGAATGCCTACAATGTATAACCTGCAAGTGCACGGTGCCTATTGGAGCGGGGCAAATACGAAGTCGATCCACGGGGATTTGGGGTTGTGTAAAGTTGACTTCAAGGTTCCACTAAACTGATTTCTATAGGAGAGTAACACAAATATGGTTTGTTTTGGTGTCGATACGACTAATTGGAATTGTGACTGTAATCTAAGGCAGCAAAGATAGATTGTAAACAGTTAGGAAAGTTACTAGGATGGTTGACTCCACCCTCTAATCCTCTGCTAAGGTAATGCAAATTATCAAAGTGTTCTCATGCCTTCTCTTGAAGGCTTTAGATGGATAATTGATTAACTAACTCCCCTCACTTACCCCTAGTATCAATGGTCTTCTTACAGTACCATTGATCACAGGTGAGCTTAGTTCAATAGCTAACTATATTCCTAAACATTACACAAATTAAGAACAAAATGAGAATTCAATTAACTTCACATTAAATCGGGGGTTTCATCACACCCTAGTAAAGTGAATTAATACATCATGCAATTGCTAAACACGATTCAAAATTAAGTTACAAAAATAAAACCCTAAAAATTGACTCTGTCTCTCACATGAAGAACACCTTCATTTTATACCTCCCTATCACTCGAATTAGCAATTAATGTAAAACCCAGACTTGTTCCCCCCTTCAAAATCGGCTCTGGTAGCCATTAATGAACTTGTTGGATAAACCCTAGCTCCAACTATCTCAAACCTAGCTTCTAGGGTATGGGAGAAGCTATGAGGGAGATGGCTTGAGCTAGAGTGGCGGAGAAGGCGGCTGTGGTGCGGCTGTGGCTGCTGCTGTGTCGGGAGAAGGAGATGGTGAAGGAGGTGAGGTGGTTCTGCAACTGGTCGGGTGAAGGAGATGGTGCTCTGGTTTTGTCGGGGAAGAGAGATAAGAGAAATGAGGAAGGGAGAGTTTGGTTCGATGGTTGAGGGTGTAGGTGGATGTGGTGTTGGGCGGATGCAGCGAATGGTGATGAGAGGGGCGCAGCGAGCGTTGGATGCGAGATGGGTCGAGATCTCACGGCTCGGGGATGAGGCGGGCTTTGGACTCGGGTTATGGGCGGGTCTTGGATTGCTCAAGCCCATGTCTTGTAAATGGGTTGCTACTTGTTGGGTTGCACTGATGCGCACGCGGGTTGTGGCTTTCTGCTCTTTTGGCTCCTTAGTTTCTCCGAACTTTATTTACTACTGATAGACACATTTTTGTGTCTAACTTCTCGATTCTTTATATTGATAGTGCTCATTTTTGTACTTATTATGGTGTTTTATGTGTGTGTAGGTATTTTTGGCCAATAAATATTTTGGAAAAATCGGCTCGAAAAGTTGCTTTGAGGACACCTACTATTCGGACTCTCGCTATGGATAAGGGGTACCCAAATTACTAAGGGCACCCCAGGGGCATCACCAAAGGCAGCTGCTAAAGGCACCCTATTCTGGATAGGGGGCACCTCATCTTCAAGAATTCAAAAATTAGTTTTGGCGGAAAACGCATGCATCGTCTGGCAGATTTGTGTTTCGATTCTAGAGATGTTCAAGGAGATTTAATCGCATATTTGTGTTGGTGGACTCTAATTGACCAAATAGAGTTGATACGAGTATTTTGATCCAACCAATTGGGGTTTGGATAAGCCGGGAGAAACAAAGCGAGAGGAGGTGAGGTTTCACGGGTTTGTTTGGTTATATTTAGCGATTACGCTGGGGATTTGAGGCAAGATATTCTTTCTAAAGATACGTATCTATCTAAGGAAGAGTTTGGGAGGATTTGGAAAGCTTGGAAACGCGTAAAACGATTCGGCATAGAGATTATTGCCGTGACTTCACGGAAAGAAAGAAGAAATTTAATCGGATTTTAAAGGGTTTGGAGGTGTATAAAAGGGGTGCTCGAGTCCCAGAGAAGGGTATTGAAGTTTAGAAGAAGTTAGGGGGAAGTTTAGAACACCACAGCGCCGAGAAATCAAAGTTGCGGAATTGGAGTTCACTTGGTGTAGGAGGAAGAACACGAAGAACAAAGGCCACCTAGGATGATCGTTTAAGGCGTCTTAAATACAACGACAATTCAACGGTGGTTGCGGCAGTTTTACTATGTGATTTTCTTTGTAACAGCTGCTTTGTAACGCCGATACACCGTTACAAATTGGTTGTGTTATTATTTTTCATCCTTTTAATCAACTTTTGGGCTATAAACATGTATTTTGAGCTAGTGATTAATATGAGGAGCTAAACCCCTTTCTTTGAGGCGACGGAGGAAGCTATTTTTCCAACAAATATGTGGTAATATTTATTTAATTAATTTCTGCAATTCTTTTTATGATTATTTGCATTGAATCGAAATTAAAAAAAAAAATTTTTGCTAACTCTTTGTGTTTTCACTTGATGGTGCATGCTTAGCTTAGGGCTCTTGATGTTCCATGCTTGAGATTAACAACCAGTATGTCGAAAATCTACTATTGGCAATATTTAAGAATCAATTGAACGTATGAATTGCATGATAATTATTTATATTGAACCACATAAAAATTGGAAAATAGTGAAAACCTGAGTCTCAGTGCTTTTTATAATCTTGATAACAAACTTTGATTGAGTTTTCTATTTTTGTTTTGAATTTAATTCTAAAAAAATCCTTCACAAGTCTGAGAGGAACGACATCTTTCTTACCACTTTCTACAACAACATAAAAATCACATCAAATTTTTGGCGCCGCCGACGCGGACTTGTTTTTAGGGTTTTAGATTTATTTTTTTAGTTTTTTTATTCTTTTGTTCTATTTACGTTTTCTTGGGTATTTGTCTTGTGGTTACATGTATTGGATTTGGATCGAAAAGAAAGGTTGAGCCAAAGATTTGGTGAATAATTAAAGACTTGGAGTCAAAGACAAAGCGAAAAGAAACGAGGAAGAGACAAAGAATTTTATTTTTATTTTTATTTATTTTTTAGGGTTTTTCGGAAAAACTGTATTAGGGTTTATAATTATTTTTGTAATTTTTCTTTTTATTTTTGGACTTTTTGGACATTTTTGGGACTTTGGACATTATTTTTTTTACCCTACGGAAGGGTACTTTTATATATAAACTGTTTGCAGAGAAGGAGGACAATTACGATATTGTCTCTGCACCTTGGGTTCGTACACTGACATAGGAGTCAGTGGCCCGAGTCGACTACAACCGATTCATCCCCCGTCCGGAACGAGAGGTAAGATTCGAACACTCGCGAATCCACAGTCGGCAATGAGTTCTTTGGACTCCTTCGTTTGCATATATCTTTGAGGACTTGAATACGGGTACTTTTAAATTTTCTAGTAAAGGGCAAGGCCTGGCCATACAAGATAAGGGTTCGGATTTCATCACCGTTCTCTTCTTGCCCGCCTTAGGAACACGTAACCTACGCGAACCTAAGCCTTAAAATTTTGACTAGAATAAGACCGATAGGGTAACGAGCTTAATAGGAAAGTCATTCGAAAAATATTAGTTACTCTTTTAAGCACACTTCAAAGTTCATAAAGGTTTATGTGAGTTGAATGCGTGACTGCGCCGCATTGTAATTCCGGTGAGGCCTTGGGTATCAAAGCTCCACCGAGCTTCCCTCGCCTCTATTCAACTTACTTTGACTCGTATTGATTCCAGAGGGGTTTGCTTAAATTGTAACGAGTTCCCTTTCGAAGGATTAGAAGTTGGTCTAGAAACAATCTAAGTGGAGCCATCATGCTTTTTGTTTGCTAGAAATCAATAGGTTTGTTTTGGTTGAGTCGGCCTTGATTTGTGATTGCTTAGAATCCCTTCCTAATTCTTTTGTATGCCTGAACGTAAAAGAGACGCCCTAGGTAGATTCGTTAAAGAGAAACCTAGTAGTTCTAAGCGTCTCGATTACCTCAATTTAGAAAGTCCGATTTTTGAAGAGTCCGTTTTTGAACCTCAGTTTGAGGAGACAATCCCTAATATTCCAATAGTGCCACAAATGGCAACTTTGAAAGCTTTGTTGAACCCGACTAGGACTACTCGTCCCTCGTGTATCAGGTTAGCTGAAACGGAAGCAACTTATGAACTTAAACCTGGGACCTTACAGCTGCTCCCAATCTTCTTAGGGAAAGAAAATGAAAATCCATATTTTCATGTTAGGGACTTTGAGGAAATTTGTAGTACCTAAAGATTAGAAACCTTGATGATGATGCTTTGAAACTCAGGTTATTCCCTTTTT
>JAJJWW010005364.1:0-97834 GCA_023531295.1 Papaver armeniacum | reverse complement strand
CGTGGTCGCCAATTGTTTATAGGTGAAAATCGCTTCCGCCGATTTCGATAAATTCTGTAGGTGAGTGAGAAACTGGTTTAAACCCTAAACAAATGTGTCTGCACGTGAGCACTTTATAGATTCGAGAGATCAATCGCACAAGTCCGGCCTAAACCAAGAAATGGCCGTTCCAGACTTGCTTCGGTCACAAAGTGGAGGAGAAGGGTTGATTTGGGGAGGGAAGCAAAGAAAGGTGTTGAGACTAGAATAATTCTGGGAGAGTAGTGTCTCGACTTGTATCAGAAAGTGAAAGCTTAGGAAGCTTGCAAGAGATGAAAGATTTTTTGGAGAGCTTGCAAAGTTGCCTTTTCTGAGAGTGTTGTATTTTTCTCCGACCGAGACTTGTTCTTCCGGTGGAAATAGGTAAGACCTATTTATACAAGTCGAGATTTAAACGTACCTCGGCCTCATGAAGGAAGAGAGTAAAGGGTGAAATAATGGGAGGAGGTGGTAATCGCATGGTGTTAATGGGTGAAAACGTTTTTACCATTATTTCCTCATTTATTTGACCGCTTTATTCCTTTTCACGCTTTCTTAATGTGAGCGTAGTGTATCGCCGCAAGTCAGTGACCGCCAAACCAAAACCCGGAAAGCATCCCCGCCTTGTGTTGATATCTCGAGTGTTGGTTGCACCTTGAGTGCAAGTGGCGCCGCTAGTGGCGCGCGTGGCATGTGCGAATGCCTTGTTGCGGGTTGTACTCGAGCGCAAGTGGCAATGCCAGAGCCAGCTGGGTGGCGTGCGTGGCATGTGCCAATGGCATGTGCGGAATGCCTTGGTGGTAGGTTATACGTTGAGTGCAAGTGGCAATGCCGTAGTCGCTAGTGGCGTGCGTGGCATGTGCGAATGCCTTGGTGGTATGTTGTACGTTGAGTGCAAGTGGCAATGCCAGAGTCGCTAGTGGCGTAGGCGTGGCATGTGCCAATAACATGCGTGGTCATCAGGGCCGTGGCCTTGGTAGGAAAAGCTACCAGCGAGCGTGTTGGCATGTGCCAATGGCATGCGTGGCCGTTAAGGCCGTGGCCTTGGTAGGAAAAGCTACCAGCTAGCATGTTGGCATGTGCCAATGGCATGCGTGGCCGTTAGGGCCGTGGCCTTGGTAGGAAAAGCTACCATGAGCATGTTGGCATGTGCCAATGGCATGCGTGGCCATTAAGGCCGTGGCCTTGGTAGAAAAGCTACCAACGAGCATGTTGGCATGTGCCAATGGCATGCGTGGCCGTAGGCCGTGGCCTGGTAGGAAAAGCTACCAGCGAGCATGTTGGCATGTGCCAATGGCATGCGTATCCGCTAGGGCCGTGGCCTTGGTAGGAAAGCTACCAACGAGCATGTTGGCATGTGCCAATGGCATGCGTGGGCGTAGGGCCGTGGCCTTGGTAGGAAAAGCTACCGACGAGCATGTTGGCATGTGCCAATGGCATGCGTGGCCATTAGGGCCGTGGCTTTGGTAGGAAAAGCTACCGAATGAGCATGTTGGCATGTGCCAATGGCATGCGTGGTCGACTTGGCCTAGGTTGCATGGTTTGCAAGCTCTAGGGCGCTATATTTGGCATGTGCCAATGGCATAGCGGCTTGGAAATATGGCTTGTGGTGCGTGGTTGGCATGTGCCAAAGGCACGTACGGCCATGTTTGACCTAGTTGCACGCTTTGCAAGCTTAGTGGCGCTATATTTGGCATGTGCCAATGGCATAGCGGCTTAGTTTGGCATGGTTGCTAATGAGTGCGATATGTAGTTTGGTTTTGGCGTCGCCGCCATGGCGCGTGCAGTTGTACGGCTTGGTTTTGGCGTTGTTGCCATGGTGCGCAGTGTGCGCGTTTGGTTTGGCATTGTTGCCATGGTGCGCAGCTACGCGGCTTGGTTTGGCATTGTTGCCATGGTGCGCAGCAGTCGACTTGGTTTGGCATTGTTGCCATGGTGCGCAGCAGTGCGCTTGGTTTGGCATTGTTGCCATGGTGCGCAGCAGTGCGCTTGGTTTGGCATTGTTTCCATGGTGCGCAGCAGTGCGGCTTGGTTTGGCATTGTTGCCATGGTGCGCAGCAGCGGCTTGGTTTGGCATTGTTGCCATGGTGCTGCGAAGTAGCGCTTGGTTTGGCATTGTTGCCATGGTGCGCAGAAGTGCGGCTTGGTTTGGCATTGATGCCATGGTGCGCTAGCAGCCATACTGGTTTTGGAATTAGGTTCGTGTCAAAACCCTAATCTCGTATTTTGAAAAATTACCCATATTAATTATTTACACTCGAGTTAAATGCTCTTAGTTAATGTGTTATGGGTAACACTAGGTCATGGGGTTTTACGATTTTACCCCTTGTTTAAAAACCACCATCAACACTTCTCCGTACAAATGGTAATCGTTCGTTCACCGTGCTTCCTCCAAATGCCGAACTCGCACCACCTTTCCGACCCACGTTCCTTTCCTGAACTTCCCACTTTTAGTACGTTATACCTCTGCTCACCGGCCTTCCCAAATAAACCCATTGACATCACCTCTCTCACGTGCTTTGGTTATGCGGTAGATAAGAAATTTTGCATTTAATTTGATTAGATATGTCATCTACCTTTCTCCCTTCACACCGCCTCTGTGACTATTAGGCTTTATTTCTTCTATCTTGGCTATCGAGGTATCCCTTCGGGATGAGATAATGTAGATCCATGAAGGTGTCCTCTTCCATACTTAGGTTCTTCCTGTATAGCGAGGATATATAATTAACTTGTGTGCGCTGACTAAGATCGCGGACACGTGCTTTATTAATATCGGTATTCACATATACTTATATGAGAATATAAACAATTGAACAACTCTAGAATTAGTTTCCATTTGTCATTTGAACTAGTTGTGGGTTAAGATGAATAAGGCTGATATGAAAGAGCTCATACGACTAACCCTGCTAACTATTGTCGAGGCCAAAAAAGGTGCACACAATTAGGTACTAAGTACCTGCCATCTAAATGAAGTCACTTTTCATTTGTGTGTAACAAGCTAAGTCATCTAACAACAAAGATATTAGCTTGAGTCTAATCAAAGTTTTCATCTAACTATGAATATTGAATGCTTTGTTACCAAGGTAACATTGATTGCAAAACCCATTGAAGACTATATAAAGGGAGAAACTCTAGCAACAAGATAACCTAATCCCCACACCTCCTATATGATACTAGTCATGACTCAGTAGCCGATTCTCCTTAAACCTAGGTTTTTAACGAAACCCCGTAGGTTAACGACTAAGATATCATTGGGATTATGGAAGCCAAACCCAACTATTTTCTATGTAGTCACACTCGATCTTGTTGTTTTCTATCGTGATTGAGTACTATCTTCTTTAAGATTTTCTCGAGATTTAATCTCCGATAGAAAGATAAAATTAGTCATAAACATCTCCGTCTCATCGTTTGTGATTCCATGATATCATGTTTCGCTACCATACGATTAAGAATATTATGAGGTGATTGATAATTCTAGGTTGTTCTTTCTAATATAAGTCCTAGATATCAATTGTCTATGTTTATCTTGATTTATGAAAAGACTGAACAAAACTCACGGGTTTATCTACGGGAGACAAATTTATCTATTCAATAGACTTTTCTCGTGTCGATAGATTTGTTTATCAAGTCTTCGACTTTAGTCGTAGCAGCTCTTAGTCAGCAAAGTAGATTACCTAAGGGAATCACAGTGAGAGTCCCGCTGGATTCGGTAGGATTTAGGAGCGTCAACTATACCTTGATCAATATGAATTTGGTTAGGGATCAACTACATTCTAGTCCGGGTTAACTTGGAGTAGGATAGTGTCTCAGAGCGCTTAATACAAGATGGTGTTCAAATCGGGACTAGGTCCCTATTTTTATGTATTCAGCTTCCTCGTTAATAAAATTTCTCTTGTCTGGTTATTTCTTTTCCGCATTATATTTGTTTATATAATTGAAATATCACAGGTTGTGCGTAAGTTCAATCAATTGTGAATCCAACCTTTGGTTGTTGATTATATTGATTGACACTTGAACATTGGTCTTTGGTACCGTTCAAGTTGTTTCATATAATAATCAGCCTCACGGATTTCTATTTGTTTGATTTGCTGATTACATTGTGAAACAGAGATACAACTCTTGGATATATTTCCATTGATTGAGTCTGATTATTTAGTTGCATTGATTCTCTTGGAAATATATTGGAGTTGTCCATACAGATTGCTAAGCGAAATATTGGGTGGGTTGTTGACCTCGCTTTTTCAATTGGCATCGTGAAAGCAGTAAACACGTTTAAGACCTCATAAGTCTGTGTTTGTAGCAACATGGCTCTATGGACATAAGTGTTATCTCCATAAACGTACCACCAGTCTTCGATGGCTTGAATTACTTATGGTGGAAAATTGCTATGCGTGCCTTTCTCCAAGCGCGTGATTTTCAATCATGGGTTTATGTTGTTAATAGTTATGATCCTCCTGAAGTTATAGAAGACGATGTAACTGTTTCAAAGGATATTGGTAAATATGATGCTGCCGAGATTCTTGCTGCAAAGCAAAATTCTGACGGATTAAATGTTACCATCCATGCCATTACCCCAGATCTTCAGCACCATGTGACTACGTGCACTAATTCTAAAGAAGCCTGGGATATCTTAGAAACTATATTCGAAGGGAATACTTCTGAAAAAGGAAGCTAGGCTTCAAAACCTAAATTCTGATTGAGAAAACCTTTGTATGGCTAATGAAGATTCTTTTATTGAATTTAATCACAAAGTGTCTGAAATTGTTAATGCATCTTTTGCATTAGGTAAGACTATTCCTGAAAAGGACATTGTGATGAAAATTCTCAGATCGTTACCAGCCAAATACGATTATAAGAAGCATGCCATCGTTGAAGGAAATAACCTTAACACTCTTTGCAGAAATACCTTGGTTGGGAAGTTAAAGATCTTTGATCATGAGCATACATCCAAATCAGGAAATGATATTGCTTTCAAGGCACAAAAGAACACTAAATTACTTGATAAAAGTAAGAGTGTTGGCATCTCTGAAGATGATCCTTCTGAGATTGATTCATCAGATAAAGATCTTGACAAGTCGGTCTCTTTGATCACAAGACAGTTTAGAGATCTTGTTTTGAAAAGAAGTAAACGGTTCACCAGAGACAAACCTAAGTCATCAGTTAAACCTCATAATCGTGTTTTTCCTAAAAACAGGGATACTGACGATACTAATGACGAGGATATGCCACAATGCTTCAAGTGTAAAGGCTTTGGTCATTTTGGTGATTTAGTGTCCAAATCGTAAAAAGTACACCGGAAACAAAGGTCTTGCTGCAACTCTTGATGAAATGTCCGATCACTATGATTCTAATGAAGACGAAAAATCAAGTGTTGCACTCTTCAGGAAAATATCGACTTTGATAATTGTAGCAATACGTTCATCAATCTCGATATTCTTCCTGAGAAACTTCAACCATCTCGAGGATAAAATGGATTTCTCTTTGTCTACCGAAATTCTATATCTAATTTTTTAGGTTCGTCGTTTTGTCTAGCACAACTATAACGTCCGAACCATCCTCCATATTGACATGTTCTCAAGGGTCAGTTAACTCTCCAACTGCTTTCAAGTACAAACATAAGATAAGATATGTCAAAAACTTCAACGAAGAGCTAATCGATTAGCAAACAAGCTCAAACTTGTTGGAAGTTGTCTGAGGTATGTAATCTCATCTCTTCTCCAAAGAAGTTAATTTCCAAAGAAAAAATTAGACTACTGAGAAAAGAATACGGTTTAAAAACAATTATGGAAACATGGTTCTAATAATTCCATTCAAGAAGGTTATGGTGGACATATTATTTTTCATCCCCAAAGACAACTTAATTATGTTGGTTGTGTATCTTGTCTCATGTGCCTGATTCAAAAGAGACAAGGATTTGCACACTTCAGGCTTTAAGGAAAAGAGAAAAAGATTTTTTTCATGTTTATTTCTTATTTTTAGTCTTGTCTTCACGTTTTTGGAATTCTTCCATCTTTTCATATCTAATTGATATTGAAAGGGGTTTACTCTGTTTGAATAATAAAAGAGGGTTAATATCCATAATTCTTCCTTCTTTAGGGTTGTGAGTTGTGCGTACGTGAATCCTTTTTTAGTGTATAAAGGTTTCGTAACCCTATATTTTTTTCCTTCTCTGAAAACTCTTTTTATCACAAGATTGCTTGTTGAGTCTGATTTGTGAATCCCTCCCACAGTCTCATACTTGTATGGAGAATCCAAACATTATGTCTTCTGATGGAAAAGATGTTAATATGATTGTTAAGCCGTCAATCATGAAGGAAAAAGTGAAATCTCCTGTTCCACCAACTTTGAAAAGAAAAAGAAAGAATGTGAGGAAACCAAGCAAGGAGATACAGCAAATAAAGGTATTGTTTTAAGGACTCTCGAAATTCAAAAGGCCCTGGTTCGGCATCAATCTAGAAGGTTTGTTGGAATTGACTCCTTTCTTCATGAACCTTATGTTCCAACGGATGTTGACGACAAGGAGTTCAGGGACGATAAAGAATTTTTTAGAGGCCTAGGAAACTTCTTATGAGAATTTATTCTTGAGTTTTAAGAAGGATAACTAGGGTTTGGAATAGCCATTATTGTGAGTACACATAGTTATTTCCAACGATTTTTATCTTGCAATGTTTTTAGATTTATGTATTTAAATTCTAAAGTTTTTTTGGAAGATGATTTTGCAGTATTAATCTTTATGGTTTTGTATATTGCAACTTGTTATGGGATATGTGTGTTTGTGTCCGTGAACTATGATTGTCCCATACTTGCCAATAGTTAAGTATTTCATTTGTCATTATGCAAATATTGATAAAAGATTGAATGAACTTTTGACCACAAAAGTTAAGCCTATTATGTCATTATGCAAATATTGATGGAAGATAGGATGAACTTTTGTTTACAAAGATTAAGTCTATTATATGTCTCTATGCAAATAGTGATGAAAAATAGAATGAATCTTTGAATATTCTGCAGTATTGGTCTTTCCTTGATCCACATCTTTGTGTATGTATTGTGCGGCTCCATAAGTTCTCTTATGTGAGCATTTCTGATTAAATTAATGATAGGATCTCTTGTGGTTAATTTAATTAAGTATTTTGGATACAAATTCATGTTTCATGTGATTTGTTAATGTCCAAAGAAATCCTTCTTTTCTTGTGAAAGTAAGGTCGCTCTTGTTGTTCTTTCGGGAATGACATTTTATGGGGGAAAGTTCTTAATTGAACTTGTGCTTAATTGCCAAATCTTTGTGGGGAGTGCGGCTGTGGAATATTGTAGGATTTATCTTGTATTTTTATAAACTCCTTGATGAATGCATTTAGTTTCGGCTATATGATTGCATCTAAACAAAGTTGATATGTTGTTCTCTTTTGGTCATGAAGTATCTCTATGGAAATTTCATTAGGATCCCACCAGTTTTCGTACCTTTGCCAATTTTTATTGACAAAAATGGGGAGAATTAATGTGTAGTTCACACTACAAATACATATGGTTTACGGATCATTATGTAAGGGGGAGTGGTTTTCATGTGAGATGAAGTATTGACTAAGGGGGAGTGATACATATCACCATAGTATTGTTATCGAAGTTGTGATACAATTGGAATTTGATGCTGTGTGATAATACTATGACACTGTGTAACAATGATTAAGAGCAATTGTTTTCTCATTGTTATAGCTACGGATCTTCAACAACTATGATGCTGAGTTGAACACATTCAGAATCACTGGAGTACTTGGAAGTGACAAAGATTTCGAGTAATGTTGAAGAACCAAGGAAATCAATCATTTGGAATGAGAGCTACAAAGTTTATATATTTTGTATTCCACATGTATTAATTGATAGTTTTGTCACTAAAATTGACAAAGGGGGGGATTGTTAGAGCACTGCTCGGTCGAATACGCAAGCGTTGCTATCTTAAGCTTGTTGTCAAGTTTAGTTGCCAAAACTATAAGTCTTGATTTCTAGTCTACTTATAGCTAAGTCTCGGATTATGATAGAAAGTGTAGTTGAGCATTAGACTTCACGACGTTTATCGATTGAAGATGAAGAACTACTAAGGGGAGCTTGTGGAACTTCATCAACAAAAGGTATGTGGAGACTTGAACTCATCTATCACTCAAAAGTCTATCTACTATATCTCTTATTTGAGACAGAAGTCGTATAGCTATATAGACTTCAATTATACACATTTGATATTTCGAGTTGAGTTTAACTCGGTTATATATTTCTCGAAATATGTGTGGGTAAGCTTTCGCTTTAACCAAGTTCATATTATATTCTTGACGAAAGTCAAAAGTTGATCATGTGAAAATCACCTGGTAACATCTTACATGATTTGTGTGAGACATTCATTTGATGTAGGCTCGAAATGTTTCGTATTGATCATTCGATCACTTGAAAATTGCTTTGAAGCTAATATTTTGTGTGAGACAGCTATTGTCGTCTTCCAAGAATGTTTTAATGGTTGAAATGAGAGTTTAGAACAATTGGATATAAGCATAGTATGCGTACTTGCATATATGTAATCCAAGTCCGGGAACCATGGTATGCATATCCGTATGCGTACAGGTTGGTTAGTGAAAGTACGAGAACCTTGTACGCATATCGGTGCGCGTACTTGCGTGAGGTTCAGTTCCGGGAATTTCTGCTGAGTTTGAAAGGTATGCGTACAATTTCACGTACTGGCGAGCCCAAATTTAGTCCGGCCACTTAGGTACGCTGCACCCGTTTGCATACCTAAGTGGATAATGTTCATGAACTAATACATTTATATAATAAGGAATGCAATCTTTTGCAAACCGTGGCTATAATGTTCATGACTTTATTCGAGTGAATCAAAATCGATTTTGTTTCATTTGTGTCTTGTATACTTCTATGAGAATATAAACAATTGAACAACTTTAGAACTAGTTTTAATTGAGTCATTTGAACTAGTTATGATTAAGATGAATAAGGTTGATATGAAAGTGTTCATATGGATAACCTCGGTTAATTATTTTTGAGCCAACAAAGGTGCACACGTTTAGATACGGTTACCCATATTTAAATAAAGTCACTTTTCATTTGTGTGTAACAAGCTAAGTTCGGTCTAACAGTTGAAAGATATTAGATTGAGTCTAATCAGGTTTTCATCTAACAGTGATTGCAAACCCTGATTTGAAGACTATATAAAGGAGAACTCTATCAACTGGAAAACCTAATCCCCACACCTTATGTGTGATACTAGTTGCGAATAGAGTCGATTCTCCTTTAACCTTAGGTTTTTCACGAAACCCTGTAGGTTAACGACTTGAAGACTTCATTGGGATTGTGAAGCCCGACCCAACTATTTTCTCTATAGTTGCGTGTTCTGATCTTGTTGTTCTCTATCGTGATTGAGTACTATCTTCTCTAAGATTTTCTCGAGATTTAATCTCCGATAGGCAAGATAAAAAGTAGTCACAAATATCTTCGTCTCATCGTTTGTGACTCCACAATATCTTGTTTCACTACCATATGATTAAGATTATCGTGAGGTGATTGATAAATATAGGCTGTTCTTCGGGAATACAAGTCCGGTATACCAATTGGTTCCTGTTCACCTTGATTTATCAAAAGATGGAACAAAACTCATATGTGTATCTATGGGAGACAGATTTATCTATTCAATAGACTTTTCTGTGTGAGACAGATTTGTTTATCAAGTCTTCGACTTTAGGTTGTTGCAACTCTTAGTTGTGGGTGAGATCAGCTAAGGGAATCAAGTGCGTAGAGTCCTGTTGGAATTTAGAGACGTAAGGAGCGGAACTGTACCTTGATAAGTATGAGATTGGTTAGGGCTCAACTACATTCCAGTCCGAAGTTAACTTGGAGTAGGCTAGTGTCTGTAGCGGCTTAATACAATGTGGTGTTCAAATCTGGACTAGGTCCCGGGGCTTTTCTGCATTTGCGGTTTCCTCGTTAACAAAATTTCTGGTGTCTGTGTTATTTCTTTTCCGCATTATATTTGTTTATATAATTGAAATATCACAAAAGTTGTGCGTAAGTTCAATCAATTGTGAATCCAACCTTTGGTTGTTGATTATATTGATTGAAACTTGAACATTAGTCTTTGGTACCGTTGAAGTTGTTTCACAAAATAATCAAAGTCATGGATTTCTATCTGTTTGATTTGTTGATTACATTGTGAAACAGAGATACAACTCTTGGATATATTTCCATTGATTGAGTCTGACTGTCTAGTTGATTCTCTTGGAATTATATTGGAGTTGTCCATACATATTGCTAAGCGAAATATTGGGTGTGGTTGTTAGAACCCCGCTTTTTCATCATTCTTCTTCTGCGGAGTTCACAAAACTAAACAAATTATAAGATCAAGGTAAGAGCTACACTCAAACACCCCTAAAGAAAGGTTTATTTTCAAGGGGTTTGGTTAAGTATTGAGTGGATTCAAGATTCTATGATTAATCAATGAAATCTGAAACCCAAGATCAAATCAGTGATAGTTGATGATAACGATCTTTCAGAATCTCAACAGTCAAATTCTTCTATTTCTGGAGCTCAAAGTTCGGGGAATCTGTCAATAAAATATTCAAGATCTTATTCTACGCCGAGAAATCAATCTAAAAATATTTTCGGTTATAAATTTTGCAAATTCAAATTCAATTGCGTCAAATTCGGCGCTACGTAAGTTGAATAAAGTTTGGAAAAGAGTGGCTGAGAAATAATTAAGGAGTAACTCAAGTATTAATTAATACTTTTCCAGCAGGAAATATCCTGGATAAGGGGCCAGATAATAAAGTGCACATTCCATGGGTTACGGTTAGAGTAAAGAAGCCGAAGTCGGGTTAATATGGACCAGATGGGGAGAGTGGTGTCTAGGAAGCTTTGTAGCGACTTAGATATCGACTCTAAGTGGAACTCCTGTCCATGATCCGACACATAATTTGGTACAAAAATATGGGCTATATTGGGTGGGGGTGGGTGTTATCTTTGGGCGCGGAATTAGGCCCGGATATCAGCCCTACATCAATGGGTGGAACTCCTTCCCATGTATTAATTAATTCTAAACGGTCAAATTTTTCTAATTACTTAATCCCCAATAATACCAACGAGTCTGTGTTAGAGAAGTCGTCTCAACTATCTCATTTTTCTGCTTCTTCTGCAAATGGGAAGGAATTGGAGATTTTAAATTCTAAAATTGCTCCTCAAATTGAATTCAATAAGAGAATGGGTTTATCTACAAAACACCCAGCCATGAAAGTTATTTGCAAAGAACATATTGAAAGGAATGCTAATTCATGTATGGAAATGGAAGTTCCATTAACAGAAGATGGTGATGGTCTTGATAATTATGATTCTCATGAAGACATTATCCGGATGCTGGAGGAGGAAGCTCAAATTGATGCAGTCAAGAGCACTTTTGAAGAGGAAAATACAGATGTAGAAGCCAATTTCTTCTAGGGATGCCAATGTTACTTATTGGATCACAAAGTTCTAAGTTGGAATATAAGGGGTTTAAGTCAAGATGCTAAAATTGTTGAAATCAGAAGTGCAATTAGGAAAAATAACCCAACTATTGTAACTATACAGGAATCTAAAAGGGAGGTGATCGATGATAGTTTGATTAGATCTCTTTGGGGAAGTAATAGGTGTAATTACATATATTAAGCTTCTGAAGGAGCTTCTGGTGGCATTATAGTGATGTGGAAAGATGGTGTGACTGTAATGGAAGATCACTTGCTTAGAGCTTTTTCTGTTTCTATAAAATTCAATAATGTAATTGATGATTTTGTGTGGTTGTTTATTGCTGTGTATGAAGCTTCTGATTCAGGTTATTATAATCAGTTCTGACAAGAGTTAAGGGACATTAGATTAGTTTTTGATGATTCATGGCTTCTAGGCGGAGATTTTAATGCGATTCTTAATTTTCATGAAAGGAATGTGCCTGGTGGAGGAACAACTAATATGAAATCTTTTAAATCTTTTGTCAATAGATTTTCTCTAATGGATTTGCCTTTAGATAGAGGTAGATTCACTTGGACAAACTGTCAACAACCCACGTTGTTGGTAAGATTAGACATGTTTTTGCTCTATGTAGATTTATTTTCTCATTGTCCTGCTTTGGTGCAAATGAGATTGCTGAGACCAATTTCAGGCCATGCTCCAATTATGTTGTGCTGCAACTCAGGAGACAAGCTCAAATCACCATTCAGGTTGGATAATTTTATTCTTTCTCATTCTGATTTCTTAGATAATCTTAGAATGTGGTGGAATAACCTTGTTTTCAATGGGAGACCAAGCTTTATCTTTGCTAAGAAACTTCAAGCTCTTAAACCTATCATTAAGAATTGCCAGAAACTTACTTTTGCGAATTTACAAGCAAAATTGGATAATCTAGAATTGTCAATTGATGTCCTTGATAATTTAGAAGAAATTCAAATCTTATCTGATGATGATGTGGTTGCTAGGGAACAAGCTAAATTACAGGATACTTCTTTGTCACTAGATTTAGCTAGAAGAATTAGTCAAAGAGCTAAGGAAAAATGGATCAAAGATACTGAAAGGAATTCTTCTTATTTGCATCAAATTGCTTCATTGAAATACAAACATAATAGTATTAACTGTTTACTTATTGAGGGTGTCTTGACTTAAGATAAACATAAAATAGTTGAGGAAACAAGAAAGTTTTATTCCTCTTTATTCTCTGAAAATTACAAGTCAAGACCTTCTTTTGAGCAGTTAGATATGCCATCTATTTCTGTCATGGAAAGTGTAAATTTGGAGAAGCCTTTTCCTGGGGAAGAAGTTTAAAATGTAGTGGATTATTTTGGTGTGAATAAAATTACTGGTCCTGATGGATTTACAATGGAATTTTATAAGTATGCCCGGGACATAGTGAAAGATGATTTAATATTGGTGGTGAAAGAGTTTGAGAATACCATCTCTCTAGACTGGAGGATTAACTGCACTAACATTACTTTGATCAAAAAATGTAATAGTGCAGTCTCTCTACATAATTTCAGGCCAATTAGTCTAATAAGCAGTGTGTATAACATTATTTCAAATAAATTGGCTGAAAGAATGAAAGTGGTAATGCCTTCTATAGTTTCTGAATTTCAAGGAGTTTTTGTTCATGGAAGACAAATACATGATGGAATTCTTATTGCCTCTGAGTTAATTGATTCTAGGCTAAGGCAAAGAAGAGACAAGACATTATTTGCAAAGGTGGACTTTGAAAAAGCCTTTGATAATGTGAATTGAGCCTGTTGACAAGACTCTTCAAAGATTTGGTTTTGATGTAGCAGATGGAGAAGTTGGATCAAGTGGTGCATTACAACTCCAAGGTTTGCTGTTCTTTTGAAGGGAGAAGCAACAAATTTATTCAAAAGTAAAAAAGGGATTAGACAAGGTGATCCAATATCACCTTTTTTGTTCATTCTTGTAACTGAAGTGTTGTCTTTAATGTTCAAACCTGTTGTTGCTCAGTGATCGCTGTCGTGAGCGTAAAAAATAATTTCACTTTCTTACTCACTAAATATAAATGAAGTACAAGGTAAGGAAGAGTTCGTATCCACAGAGAGGCAATAGTTCTTATGCGATTTTCAGTTTCTAAGGTAACCAAGGGGGATGTTTGTTGTTTTAGCGAAATACTAAAGTAAAAATAAAATAAAGCAAAGCAAATAATTGGAATAATCAATAGAGAGAAGATATTGGTCACGGGATAGTATCATTCACAAACATGTATTTTCATCAATGATTAGAATTGGTATTTTAATCTCTCGTTTACTAAAAGTCCTAGGATACCTTGATCGCAAGAATATCCCGCTAATTCCCTGATTTCATCACAACCACATTAAAAGATGCATATGTGAATTCTTCCTAGAAAGCAACCTAAAGTGTAAAAGCACAATTAGATTTAACTCCCTAAAAGCAATAAGTTCTATGGAATAAGACTAATCAAGGCAATCAAACGTGTAAAAGCACTAATTCAATTTAACCAAGGTTATGAATCACATGCAATTATAAACACTACAGGAAAAATATACATCTACAACTGGAGATTTACAACGCTTCGCTAAGTATTGTAGAAAGTCCTATGTTTTACAACTGATTTCAAAGGAAGAGTTGTCGTATATCATCACTTGCCAACATTTAGGAAACAAGGGGTTGCGCTAAGAAAAAAACGACAACTCCTTAAGCAAAACAATTCGACGACATTTAGCTATAACAACGTTGTTCCATATATGTAGTTGACTTAGCCTATCACAATTCTCACAAGTGTTGTTGAAGAAAACAAAAATATGATAATGAAAAATATGTTAGAGGGGAGATTCGAACATGAAACCTAGTGCATGGAAGTCTAGCTCATCAACCACCCTTTCAGTTCACAAGTTTGGATTTTTTTATTTTTTTAAATAAAAACCTACAACAACATTATAAGTTGTTATTGAAGTAAAATATATAATGTTGGAAAAAATGAGGTTATGGGGAGATTCGAACATGAATCTACCGCATGGACGTCTAGCTCATCAACCATCCTTACCGTTCACAAGTTTTGGTATTTTTTTTTTTTTAATATAAATGTATAACAACACTTATAAGTGTTATTGAAGTAAAAATATAGAACATTAGAAGAAATGAGGATGGGGGATTTGATCCTCAACCTCCTGTATGGAAGTCTACACCACTAACCATACCTACACTATTACATGTTCTCAATCAAGTTTGTGGTTCTTTAATACACTAACTTTATGACAACCCTTCATAAGAGTTGTAAAACAAAATGTAATGCTCAAAAATAATGCTCGGGTGACCGAGCCGCAAACAGCAGACGAAGCCTTCTCGTAAACAATCACATACACGCCTTCTTCTCTGTAAATAATTACATACATTTTTCACTATCTCGTAATATTTACTTTACTCACTTCGATAAGGGTAGTCCGGTAATTTTCCACGGTCTCCATAATATTTATTACCTTTATTTCTAGTAAGGGTAATATGGTGATTTTAACAATTTATAATATTTAGTTTACTTATTTTCCGATAAGCATGGTCTTGGTCATTTTCATAGTCTTCATAATATTTATTGCATTAATTTCCAAGAAGGGTAATATGGTCATTTTCACAAGCAGTAATATTTACTTTAATTTTTTTCGATAAGGGTATTCTGTGTCACTTTCACAATCTCCATAATATTTATGGCACAAATTTCCATGAAGGGTAATATGATCATTTTCACTATCTGTATTATTTACTTTACTTATTTCAAATAACGATAGTTTAGTAATTTTCACAATCTCCGTAATATTTATTACCTTTATTTCTAGTAAGGGTAATATGGTCATTTTAACTCTGGTAATCTTCGAACCTAGGATGTTCAATTCTGATATATTTCTTACCTGTAAATGGATGGATTCGGCTGTTCTTACCAAGTTTCGAGTTTGAGTAGTCAACTCGCGGCCAAGTTTCGATCTCGGAGCATGGTATGCATAAAATATGCATAAATAAGGTTTGTTTAAAGGTTTAGTAGAATATCTCAAGAAATCTTACAGAATTGGATGGATTAAGTCGTTCTTACCAAGTTTCGACTTAAAGTAGTCAACTCGCGACCAGGTTTCGATCTTGGAGCCTCGTATGCATACAATATACGTAAATAAGGTTTGTTTAAGGTTTTCGTAGAATATTTCAAAGAATCTTACCCCGTAAATGTATGGTTTCTTCGTTCTTACCAAGTTTCGACTTAGAGTAGTCAACTCGCGGCCAGGTTTCGATCTCGGATCCCGGTATGCATACATATATGCATAAATAGGGTTTATTTAAGGTTTCGTAGAATATCTCGAAGGAATCTTACCTCTAAATGGATGGATTCGCATTCTTACCAAGTTTCTAACTTAGAGTAGTCAACTCGCGGCCGATTTCGATCTCGAATCCCAAAACGCATACAATATGCGTAAATATGGTTTGTTTAAGGTTTCATTAGAATATCTAGAAGAAATCTTACCGTAAATGGATGGTTTCATGTTCTTACCAAGTTTCGACTTAGAGTAGTCAACTCGCGGCCGGTTTCGATTTAAGAGCCCGATACGCATACAATATGCGTAAATATGGTTTATTTAAGGTTTCGTAGAATATCTAGAAGAAATCTTACTCCGATAATGGATGGATTAAATGCTGTTCTTACCGAATTTCTGAATTAGAGTAGTCAACTCATGGCCAGGTTTCGATCTCGGATCCCGGTACGCATACAATATGCGTAAATAGGGTATTTTGAAGGTTTCGTAGAATATCTCGAAGAAATCTTACGATAATGGATGGATTAAATGCGTTCTTACCGAATTTCAATTAGAGTAGTCAACTCGCGGCCAGGTTTCGATTTCGGATCCCGTACGCATACAATATGCAAAAATAGGGTATTTTGAAGTTTAGTAGAATATCTCAAGAAATCTTACCTCAAATGGATGGATTCGCTTTCTTACCAAGTTTCCGAGTTTGAGTAGTCAACTCGCGGCCAAGTTTCGATCTCGAGCATGGTATGCATAAAATATGCATAAATAAGGTTTGTTTAAGGTTTAGTAGAATATCTCGAAGAAATCTTACTCGTAATTGGATGGATTCGCTGTTCTTACCAAGTTTCGACTTAAAGTAGTCAACTCATGGCCAGGTTTCGATCTTGGATCCCGGTATGCATACAATATACAGAAATAAGGTTTGTTTAAGGTTTCGTAGAATATTTCGAAAGAATCTTACATGTAAATGGATGGTTTCTTCGTTCTTACCAAGTTTCTGACTTAAAGTAGTCAACTCGCGGCCAGGTTTCGATCTCGGAGCCCGGTATGCATACATATATGCATAAATAGGTTTTATTTAAGGTTTCGTAGAATATCTCAAGGAATCTTACCTATAAATGGATGGATTCGTCATTGTTACCAAGTTTCTAACTTAGAGTAGTCAACTCGCGGCCAGATTTCGATCTCGAATCCTGGTACGCATACAATATGCAGAAATAGGGTTTTTTTAAGGTTTCGTAGAATATCTCCAAGGAATTTTATCTGTAAATGGATGAATTCGTCGTTCTTACCAAGTTTCTGACTTATAGTAGTCAACTCGCGGCCAGGTCTCGATCTCGGAGCCTGGTATGCCTACAATATGCAGAAATAGGTTTTTTTTTTAAGGTTTCGTAGAATATTTCGAAGGAATCTTATCTCAAATGGATGGTTTATTCGTTCTTACCAAGTTTCACTTATAGTAGTCAACTCGCGTCCAGGTTTCGATCTCTCTGAGCCTGATTTGCATACAATATGCAGAAATAAGGTTTGTTTAAGGTTTCGTAGAATATTTCGAAGGAATCTTACTTGTAAATGGATGGATTCATTGTTCTTACCAAGTTTCTGGCTTATAATGGTCCACTCAAGGCCAGGTTTCAATCTCGGATTCAAAGTTATGCATAAAGATATACCAAAATATGGTTTGTTTAAAGTTTCGAGGAATATTCAAGTAATCTTACTTGTAAATGGATGGATTCATCGTTCTTACCAAGTTTCCGACTTATAGTAGTCCACTCCCAAACTGTGTTTTGATCTCAAAGCCAAGTTATGCATACAATATGCCAAAATAGGTTTGTTTAAAGTTTCACGAAATATTCTCGAGCTTACCTATAAATGGATGGATTCATCGTTCTTACCAAGTTTCGGCTTATAGCTTGCCGAACCCTCCCAAGCTTCATGATTCATATTTTATTTGTCGTTATACAATTTGAAGTTCGAATCGACACCGAAGCCGTATTTATCGATTTGGATGATGTATCATGCTAAGTTTGAAGTCATAACCCTCCTGGACCTTTTTGGTTCATAGTTTCTATGCCGTTATACCATATTTGAAGTTCGAATCGACTCACCGAGCTTCATATTTATCGATTTCGATGATATATCATGTCGCGTTTGAAGTCGAACTATCCCTGAGCTTCATGATTCATAGTTTCTATGTCGTTATACCATATTTGAAGTTCGAATCGACACTGAGCTTCATATTTATCGATTTCGATGATGTATCATGTTAACCCTAGTTGAAATTCAAACCGAAAGCAAAAAAAAGAAAGCACAAAAACACAAAGAGAAAGCACAAAAAAAAAAAAAACTTCATATTTATCGATTTCAATGGTGTATCCTGCTAACCCGAGTCTTCCAGTGTGAACTAAAGCTACTTCATGACCTGTATGACTAGTCGAAATTACTTCGTGACCTATGTGACTAGTCGAAATTCAACCCGGAAGCACATAGAGAAAGCACAAAGAAAACACACTTTCCTTGATCCGTATGACAATCCCTAGTCAAATCTCTACCGTCCCAAAGATATCTCTAATCCGTATGACATTCCCTAACTAAATCTCTACCATTCAATTTATTTTTATACAAAAACATAAAGATGTTTTCTCCCCTCACTTTCCCTTTTCTCTTTCTTTTCTCTCGGTCGGTTCTTCTCTCCATCTCCGCCTCCATCAAAACCCTAAGCTGCAAATTCTGCCGAACAAGAAGAAAAGGATTTAATCAGTTGGAGCTCGATCTGTACAATTGGGTCTAATTAGTGGGATCTCGATCTGTTCAATTGGGTCTTATGTTTCATTGAAGCCTTCAATTGTGATAGTGATTCTTGAGTTGAAGGCTGATTTTCCTTGCTTTTTCTTCTCATGTATTTCCATTTTTACAGTCGTTTATTTTGCATAGGGTTCATGTATTCTTTTTTTTTTCCTCAATAGTTTAAGAGTTCTGAAACTTTATTTTTAAGGGGTTTTGGTAAGATTGATGACTATAGAGATCTTGTATTGTTCATGGTGATAATGTTTTATCTAATCTTTGGTTTTTTGAATCTTTTCTCTGTGGGTTTTTGTTCGTGTTTATGTTGGTATAATTTTTGATGTTTTTAGGACATTTTTCTCATTTGCAATTTGGTTTAAAGCTCAATAGGGATTTGGACTGTACACTTTGATATTGGTGCTTTTGGTATCTGGTAACAAACCGATTGTAGGGATATTGTCGTTCTTGCTTGGTTCATTTTTGTTTATATCTGTTTTAGGCTTGCTACTGATTTCCTTCATATTGGTTGTTATTGGTTTTAGGGATTTTGAAAATTTCAGTGGTGGTTTTGATTGTTTGCTTCTTTATTCGCATATGTACGTTTTTAGAGTGAAAGATTTCATGGTTTGCGGGATTTTTTTCTCATTTTTTTTGGATTTCTTGAGGTTGAGTTCATAGTGTGTATCAAGGGTTTTCAATTTATGTGTCATCATGTCTGAATTTGTTTGACAAAACGAGAATTAAGATAAATAGAAACATGGGTTTTCCATGGCCGAGTTCGTAGAAGCATAATAAGATGATAGTAATTTGATTTCTACAATTTGATTTCTATAATTTGATTTGTGTAAACAAGTAAATTGTAACCTAGTTTAGATGGTTTTTTTATAAATTGTAACCTAGTTTAGATGGTTTTTTCGGTGACCATGGGTTGCTAAGTTGTTGCCTGAGAGTTAGATGTAAACTGAATGTTGAAAACCATGTTTTTATGTCACCTGTTTTCTATGTTCTTTTATCTGCGAAACTGCTTCCAATAGGAAGGGATTTAGATAGTACTTCCTTTGACATGAAATATTCATATATGTCTCCACTATAATGAGTTAAAAGGGCTTAGAATTTGGATTCATCGTATAGAGATCTGTCCCCTGAAATACAGCTTGCCGAACTGAAATCGTAGCTTCACAGTTCTACTAACCTACTTTGCGCATACTTTTCACAGGCCAAACGAAGTCCAAATCTGGATTTTTCAGGTGCGTTTGAAAGCTGGGTCTGTCTAGTTTTATAATTGGGGTCAAGCTCCGAATTTGGAATTATAACGAAGTCTGTGGAGCCTCGACAATGCAGGCTGTATGAGACCTATTTCTGCGGCATTTCTGCCCATATTTTTACTGTGTACATTTTGGCATTCTTTTTATTTGGTTAACCCTTGTTCTTTCCATCTGTTAGGTTGGTAATAATTCCTTAGAACATGTGAATTAGTCCTGGTTATCAAATTGTAGGAACAGAATGTAAGCCAAGAAGTAGTTTTAGGCTTCGATACCCGCCCGTAGCCTCCAAAATTTGGGTTAATCCATCATCCGAATTTTGGGGTGTTACACATCTAGTTTTTCAGCCAAGGAATCTCTCACTGGTTAATCCATAATCATGTGTCTTTAAAATGTTGTTTATAATCCACTTTTATGTTTATTCATTGAAATCATATAAAGCAACAAATGCTTCTGTGTTTATGTTTTGTTTTGCAAATTTTAACCATCTCAATAATGAGTTGCAGGTGCATAAATCCTCTCAAGAGTCGTGACTCAAGAGCAAAGAACACAGGGAGAACAAACTTAAACCGCCAGTAAAGGAACAAACTCCAGAAAGGCATAGAGTTCTATAGCCAATCACATTGTCAGCTATAAACTGAGTTTTTGATTGTGTGAATGGTCAGTAAGCACACCTATATTTACTGATGCTGGTATTTTACATTGATATTATCTTCTTTTTCTCTCAAATTCCGGCACCTATATACATTTCTCTGATTTGGTTATAAGAAGGTTTTGTTTATTGTGGATGCATACTAAGCATACAAAGAAGGCTGGAATTGTTGGCAAATACGGTAAGTGGTTTCTATCATAAGTGTTATGAGATGATGGAATGAATGGATGGAACTAAGTCTTGAGATAAGAATGGGATTGTAGTTGGTGATGGAGATGCCGCATTACAATGAATGGCCTGCGAACCTAGTTGTATGTTAGGACATTTGAGAAGCAAGATGAATGGAGTGGTGTGAAATGGAAATGGGGAATGCTGGTATGATGAATGTAAAGAAGGGAATGTATGTCTCATGAAAATGGCGGTGTTGAGCTGTTGCACTAGCACATGAATGGAATGCAGTTAAAGCTCGGATGGAATTAACTGAACATTTGAGGAGAATGGCTTAGGATATTGGTGTTGTGACTGTGATGTTGCTGCCATGGCTAGGTTCTCAAGCTGTAGATGTTGATGCAATTAATGCTTTGTGGAGAATGTATGGAATAGTGGTAGTGCAATGCAAGTGGCGAAACTTAATGATTGGATATGCCGAATTCTAGCATAACCAATAGACATCTTAATCTTCATAATCTCTTTGGAGTGTGTTTAAGAAACTTAACTTTTGTTAACAAACATTTGTATCACTGCCATTTTTTTAATGTGCGTGTTTAACACCGGTGAGTTAACTTGAATGAATGTAAATGTGTTACACTGGCAGGTTAATATGAAACTATGAATGTGAATGAATGTAAATGTGTTACATCGGGCAGTTAATATGAAATTATGAATGTGAAATACTTTCGCAATTCGGTTTCCGCTATAATTTTTTTTTTTTCAAAATATTTATATGCACACAACTTCTAATAAGAGTTGTGTTCCATATTTCAACTACACAAACAAAGGGTGCGAAAGAATGTCTTTACGACATAACTAGGTGTTGTCCAACATAGTTCTACAACTCTAACAAGTGTCGTGCAAATCTAATTCATAATAGTAATAAGAGTTGTTACATATTTCTACAATACATATCCTAGGTTGTCTATGATAGTCCTTCAACTTATACAACTGTTGTGTTACATATTTCTACGATACGCATCCTTTGTTATGTAAAATAGTCTTACAACACAAGCAAGAGTTGTATTAGGCTTGCAAAAAAAATCGAAAGAGAATCACAACTTTGGAAAAATATTGTCGAACCATGAATCACATCACCCTTAACAACACTTAGTCAAGTATTGTAGAACAACTTGGACTTTCTACAATACCCCACCTACACATACACAAAAAGCGTTGTAGTAGGGGTACTACAACCCTAATACAATGTTGTAAATGATGATTTTTCCCGTAGTGAAAGATGTATCGCTACAAGTAATAACCACACTATGCTACTTAGAATCAGGGATAAACAACTATTTCGTATTGAAAACCCTAGTCTAGCAATAGAGATGAAAGTAAATCGGATTGATTCCGGACTCAACCAAACAAACAATCAAATCATATAACACTATTAATTGTGAATCACAAATAATAAAATATTGAGACAAAACTAATTCATTGAATCATATAACATATTGAGAAATCAACTTTATCCCATAACCAATAATGATTGTTTAGCTACTCATAGCTATGGAGTTCATCATAAAAATATTAATTGAATTGAAGAAGATGAACAAAAGCAAACCCTAGAAGCGTAAACAAAACCTATTCTCCAAAGTTCCAAGAATAAAACGTGATGTCAAAGTTGTAGAAAACTTTCCTTTTTATAGCTTTTCATCTTTCCAAAATTAGGTCAAGCCCCAAGGGTCCAATAGATAGAAGTCCACCAAGCCCATGTGTGAGGAATACCCATGTAAAAACTCTGCCCAAAAACTGTCGACGGAAAGCTGGTATTATGGCCGGAAATTGGCCGGAATCCGGCACCGGAAAGTATCTCAGGTGACCGGCAAAGTCCGCCCGGTCACCGGTCAACGAGTCCAACTTGTTCAACGGTCCAACTCGGTCAACGGTCCAACTCGGGTCAGCCAGGAAAGTCAACTGAGTTAACACCGAGTCAGAGTGTGAGTCAATCACTGACTAGCCTGACTGAGCTGAGTTGTCTTGGCTCAGGCCATTGCACAGGCCTGAGCTGTGTTGTCTTTCATCATTGCGCTTCAACCACATTCTTCTTGTTTCTTAACCGCATCATCACCCATATATGTAGCTCCATAAGTATCTCTTCCATTTGAGGAACCACACACACACACACGCAGACCATCGACTTGTGTACTCATAAATTCAGTGCACTTGGACTCATTCCGCAATCTCCCACTCTTCTAACAACACCAATTTATCTTCCCGCAACCTCGACAACTCCCATCTCAGTTCTTGGTCTGCAACTCAATTCCTTTCTAGACCACTGCATTGAATCCCATCACAAATGTAGCTGCAACATTCTAATTTCGCCAGAACCCATTCCATTAGCTTCATTACCACCATCTCAACCTGCAAACTGAGCTACAACCACAGTGTCACCAAAGAACTCGACCCACTTCTCCATTCAACCCATTACAGCTGCAAATATCACTCTCTGCACTTGAGCTAACACCACCTGCATCATAGCAACAACAGCATCATCTCAACTCAGCCTCTGCAGCTTCGCTTCATGCATTCTAACGCCAATAACTCCATTGTCTGCTATTGCATAGCATCTGAGCATTTGTACACAACACCAGGACTGTCGTTACCAACACCTCCATGAGTTCAATATGATTGACACCAGACCATCTCCATCTGTCACATCCATAACATAGCATCAACATCTCGTACTATTGCATAATCAAGCAATCGCCAAACCACCCAAATCATCAAACCAATTCCAACCCATCCGACTAGTTAAATGCATTCCCCTGACCATCCCATACATTCATTCACAACTGCAACTACAACCTTGTGGCTTCACAGCTCAAAGCCATTTAATCTTCAATCTCAGTCACCATTTCTTCCTCCCATTTCTGTAGCTTCAATTACCGCAGCATTATATCAGCTGCAATGACTTCAGTTGCCTGTATTTTTAGCAACACCAGTGTAAATCACATCTCATTGATACCCCATTGCAACCACTATCAACATAAACAACCAGGTTCATTCCCTCCATCTCAGGTCACAGCCAACACCAGTTCATAACCACCACCAAACAACACCTTGACACTTCAAACCTAGAATTCATCTAAACCCTAACCAGCTTCAGACATACCCTTCTATAAATTAGAACAAACCCATTGCAGCAAATCCACAGACCCTTGAATCTTCATCTCAGATGCAATTTCTTCACTGATTCAACATCACTCACTGTTGCATCTACCCTGCCAACCTGATAACAACTTCCATGACAATCACCAGTAGCGGCTCATAATCACCACTACAATCAACTTCTCTATCTTCTGTGAAAATCATACACAACACCCATATCTCCATGGCAGTACCAGCGAACAAACTTCAACCACCACCAATCCTAGCCATTCAACTGCATCATCTGAGCAACAGAATCCCCATCTCAATCTCAGAACTCAAATCCCATCATTCGCAGAATCCACCAGAACCATTTCCAAACCATAACTGACCCAAATCAGCCTTCCAATTCGAACCCACCGAACCCATCTTCTAACACTTGTCACATCAATCCTCAAATACAAACCAATACAAACCCTAGCTCGATTCTATTCATCTCGAGACAATCTATCGAACCCATCTCGGTTTTCAATTGAAGCTCAGAAACCCTCATTTCGATTTCCATCTTCTCCCTGAGTTCTTAAACCTTTTCTCGATCTTCTCCATATCAATTCCACTACCAATTTCTTCCTCAATTTTCACGATTTCTCTAACATTTTCTCGATCTCGATTCAAAGAAGTTAATGCCGCTTTTTTCACTTTCAGGCAAAGAATGAAGAAAGAAATGATTGAGAAATAAATTCTCAATTTAGGGTATTGGGGTTGGATCTGGGTACTATCATGGGCCGGCCAATGACATCCCCATCTAACTTGCATAGGTGCCTTGAGTACCTAACCGGATGCCTTTAACATTTGAATGGGTTTCCCCTTATCCTTAGCTGAGCTGTCTTTAGTCCTCCTTCGAATAGAGTTGCCCTTTAAGCTTGACTGGGCTCCAGATAGTGTTCGCCCATGAAATGGCATTTTTGCTCTTTTTGCTCAAATTGGGTGTTTTCTTAGTGAGACTCCAGTACCTAATAACTCAAAAACACGCGTAAAATACATAATTCACACGAAAACTCGCAAAGAAAGCATAAATACTAGATATAAAATTAGGTATTTTAGACACCTATCACTCAGGGCTTGATTTCTGGTTTCAAGGTGGAAAATCATGGTATAGTAATAACTCAATTACATTTTGCATATGACCTAATTGTGTTTTTGGATGATAATGAGGAACATGTTCAAAACCTAAAGAGAATTTTATGGGCTTTTGAAGCTATTTCTGGTCTTAAAGTTAACTTCAGAATGAGTACCATTGTTGGTCTTGGTCAACTTAACAATGGGGAGGTTTGTGCAAATATTTTTGGATGTAGTATGTCTCACTTACCAATGAACTATTTGGGTATCAAATTAAATCAAAGTGCATAGAGGTTTGGAGTGATAGCATTCAATATTGCATCATAAGCTCTGTGGTTGGATAAGAACTTATTTATCAAAAGGTCAGAGATTAATCATGATTCAAAGTGTGTTGGCCAGTCTCCCTATTAATTATCTTTCCATGTTCCAAATGCCAGCTAGTGTTGTCAAAGAGATTGAAAGAATTATGAGGAATTTCTTGTGGGGTTCAGGGGCTAACTCTAAGAAAACAAGTTTGGTTTAGTGCACTAAGGTTAACTTACCCAAATGCAGATGAGGAATTGGTATAAAGAAATTGCAGCTGGTTAATAAAGCTCTTCATGCCAAATGGATTTGGAGGTATGGTAGTGAAAAACAAGCTTTATGGAGAAGAATCATTAACCAAAAGTTTGGAGGAGCAACTGACGCTTTATTTCCTAATCATACTAATAGATCAGTTTGCTTAAGTTTATGGGCTGGTATCTTAAAAACAAAAGATTTTGTTATGGCTTGTACAAATGTGATTCTTGGTGATGGTAGTTGTACTTATTTCTGGGAGGATATTTGGATAGGACATCAACCCTTAAAAAGGGATTTTTCTAGATTATTTAAGCTTTCGAAAAATAAAAAAACATTAGTGAAGGATATGGTCTCTGGTCAAGGTGCATGGGACTTTAAATTTTCTAGAGCTTTGAATGAAAATGAATTAGCAGAGGTGATTCATTTGCTTTAACTGATAGGTGATCCAAGTAGTATTATTTATCCGGCAACTAATGACAGGATATGGACTTATGGCAATGGGAAGGGTTTTTCTGTAGCTAGTGCTTACTCTGCACTTGAAACTGAAGATTTTATATCATTCCCTGACAAGCAGCTCTGGAATCCGAGAATTTCACTGAAGGTTAGTTTCGTGGACTGGAATTTATGCTACAATGGTACCCCAACTTTGGATTACTTATTTAAAGCAGGTATTGCTCAGAGTGATAACTGATATAAGTGTTTGCTTTGTGGTCAGTATGCTGAAACTAATCCTCATTTGTTCTTGCACTGCAAAACAACTTATGAGATTTGGTCTTACTTCCTGGAAAGTTTTGGAATCAGGTGGGTTTTTTCGAGTGATGTTCGAAAAACTCTATAGGAATGGAGTTCTAAAAAAGGTAATAAAAAGACTCAAGCTTTTGTAGGGCTATCTGTCATTTGCTTGGTGGTGTTTGTGGAGAGAAAGAAACAACATGCTTTACAAAAATGTTTTTTGAAACTTTCCTAGCCACTTAGAGAAAATCCTATGGGTAGTCCTCAAAAGAAGACTAACTCTTTCATATGAAAGAGGACTCGCTCATATGAACGAGTGAAGCCACTGTGGGCAAAATGAAAATAGTACACTGGACGGCTAACTATCCCCGTCTACAAAGTTTTTTTCAAAATTATGTAATAAAGTAATGTTTGGAGGGAAAGTTCAATATTTAAAAAACTAAACTTATACACTCACGGGGGACTATCCCCCGTGAGATAGTGGAAATCAATACAGACGGGGGACAGTCCCCCGTCCAACGCAATTTTTTTTTATAAACGGGTGATGGTCTCCCGTGTGGCTTTGTTTTCTCAAACGGGGGATAGTCCCCCGTCTAGTGTGACACTCCCGACCACTTGCTCGATCGAACGAGTGCATGATAGTCTTTGGCTGAAAATGGACCAAAACACTACCCATAAAAGACTCTAATTTGGTCTAATTGGCAGTGCACTCTTTCAAATGAAAGAGTGACACTACCCATAAGATTTGCTCTTAGTAACTTTCTTAATACATTTTGCCCTTTGTCAGAAAAAAAAAGAAAATAACAATAAAAAGTTATGTCAAGCTAAGCTTAAGATAATGTTAAGATTGACGGAACTTTTGATAGAAAATGACAAGAGTCAAGTTACGGTGCCCTGGATTAGAACGCTAACGAATGAGCGACATATTACCAACCAAAGCTGTTACGGCTTTCTCTATGTGGTCGATTTTCTGACTAATAAAACTTGATGAGGAAAGGGAATTCTTTCTTACTTCTTTTAATATTTTTGTGCTCATCAAGTCATCAACATATCCTTATTCTTATCTTATCCCAATCCACTGTAACTATCAGTACTTAAAAAATTAAAAATCTTACTTCCAAGACTTCCAGTTAGTTTATTGATTCTCATCAAACAAGTATACTAGTATATTAGTATAATTGATTAGTTCCTTGCTCAAATTACAAGGTTGCACTTGCACATAATAATCGCCATATATATGCACGACACACGCTTTTTATACATTTTTTAAATAAAAAAAACAGTTAGGATCATGACCTTAGTTTGTCAATGGAGTTTTACTAATCACTTGAAGATCACATACAAAAAGGTAAAGCAGAAGGCAGAAGCCATCAGAGTGCGGTATAGAAGTTTAAGCATGTCTGCTGGTGGACTATACTTTGACTTTTAAGTTCAACGGTTGATGAGCCCCTAGGCAATGCTAGTCCAGTTCCAGTACATGTCAAGCATATCATATACTCTCTCTCCCCCTCTCATTCCAAACGTTGATATCAGAGACCCTAAAGCCTATTAGTATTACCACCACATGAATGGCCAGCCAGACCCTCACCATGACAACCTTTCCGTCCTGACCCAAACGGCGTCAACCTTATATTTTTCACAGACATAATTTTTTTCTTATCTAGCAATAAATGAAAATAATGGTGTGAATATGTGATTTCAATTGCTTCTTGCGCTTTCTTGGGGACCTGAGAATGATTAAGCATTACGGGCATTGCCCATTCAATAGTTCCCATCGAGTTGAAGTGACTGTTCCACTAACCACTATTTAACATTACCTTCAACAGTTTTAAAGAAAACTGTTTCTTGTATAGGCAAACAGAGTCTACATCTCTTTACAGAACTATGAATGGTACCAAGGATAACATAACAACATCAACACCTCTTGGATTCATTTTGAAGTTGGAAAATCTACTAGTACAGTATAAATAGATCTAACCAACAGGGCAGTTGCGAACTTGTCAGTAGTTTTGTAACAAATCAATCACAAAACATGACTGGAAGGACCAGAGCCCGCGCGCTCCTATATCACAAACTCCTATCTGTTCGGTCACTCAAAAGTCAAAACCGTGCTACTTATGTGGTCATGGGGATGGAGGAAACAGCCTTTTATAAGTTATCTGTAATCAAAAAGAAAAAATCATTCTTGAGTGTGTTTTTGCGAAGATACACTGGCATATATCATTAAGATAGGGTCGTGTGAGCATGTGTCTAAGACCAAATTTATGGATAAGATATGATCATCGTTGTCAGCAGTACCCATTCTTTGTGATAAATACACAAGCAAAGAAAAAAGAGATGTGCAGGATAAAAATCAGAGCAACATTAAATCTCCCGAGCATAAAAAAAAAAAAATGTACTAAAAGATTCTGCTTCGAGGAAAAAAAGAAGAAAAGAATTTCCCCCTGACAAGTGTTTTTGTCTTATAATCCACATTTGGCCAGACAAAGAGGTGTAAACAAGCCAAACCAACTGCTAAATACGGCAGTGATCGGAGATGGCTTGATTAAAATCGAGCTATGCTTGCATAATGGTGAGAAACGAAATTGAGCACACTCTCTTGGTTTCTAGCGGTTGGGCTTAGCTCATTGTCATTCAAGTCCCCTAGGCCTTGTCCACCAATTCTTCTCCATTTACTCGTTCCTACTTCCAGTTTTGAACACAAGCCATTGTGTAAGCAAACCGTCCCTCCTGCCTTAAGTGGTAACTTTAGTAGTAGGAGTATTTGCAGTTATTGTACCAATGTCTAGTATGCCATCTTATTCATATATAATTTACCCTTCATAGAGGTACAAAGTGCTTACAATCAACTAACACCGTGCAACAAAGTATATATAACCTATTCCCTAGCTAGCAAGCAAAAAGTGGTACTAATTCACTTGAGAGAGGAGATTCAGCAAGTTAAAGCGAGGTCTACATTTTGCTTCCAATGGTTGAGCCTTAGGCAAAGTCAGACCTACACCCTCAGTCATATCCACCATTTCTTCTCCATTTACTCTCTCCCAATCCAAACACTGAATCAATGAACCCAATGCCAATCCCATCACACGCATTGCCATGCCTTCACCAGGACAACCTCTCCTACCTGAACTGAACGGCATCAACTTGAACCCTTGTCTGGTTACTCCTTCCGCCAACCCTTCTTCGAACCTCTCTGGCTTGAACTTATTCGGTTCGTCCCATGACTTTGGATCGTTTTGTATGGCCCACAAATTCAATAATAACATTGTGCCTCGTGGAACATTGTAACCTCCTATTACAGTATCTTCAGATGACTCATGTGGTACTGATAGCGGTCCAGCTGGGTATATCCGCAGGGTCTCTAGGATGATGGCATGGAGGTATGGTAGCTTACTGAGATCAGATTCGCTAACTAATCGATCTTGCCCAACGTGCTCGTCAATCTCTTTCTGGGCTTTCCTGAGAACATGTGGATTGTTGAGTAATAAAGACATTGCCCACTCCATTGTTCCTGCTGAAGTGTCTGTTCCAGCTGACAACAGTGCCTGCACAGATAGGAATTGGTAAGTCCATAGTCCCTAAATTTTAAGACTGCCTGACCCTTTTTAAGCTCTTTTGTTCTCATGGATTGCGTGACAGATTCATTTAGTGGTCTAGAGTAGATTTTGAGTTAAGTAAAGCCAAACCATGTGAATGAAAATGAAAGACTCCAAACAAGTGCAGTAGTACAACATCCCATGAGGCTTTTATTTGTGTTGCAGCAATTTGTTTCATATCCAAAGTCAAAATGTGACACCTTTATAGATGAAAAGTGAACCTTACCCAAGAAAATGTACTACTTTAGGTGAACCTAACCATTTATTTATGAGCTAAAGTTGAAATATCTTACCCCTGCAAGGCCTCGTATCATTTGATCGCTGTAGTAATCCGGTTCATCATTCTGAAGCGACAACAAAACATCGATCATAGTCTTTTGTTCTCTAGCACTGGAATCATCATTCTTATCACCTATTGCCATCAATTTGCGACGCTCTTCGATCAATCGCTGCAAGAAAACATCTCGATTTTTTGTCAGTCTCACTATCCTTTTCTCCGTATCATTCAGCCCAAACCATCTCAAAAACGGCAAGAAATCTCCCACATTAGTAGCTCCACCCAAAACAAATGTTTCCTCTACCAACTCTCTAAAATATGCAGCTTCTTCCACTTCTTTCACACCTTCACCGTAATATCTTTTCCCAGCTATCATCCTCATCATAATGTTCAGAGTCATACCAAATAATGCTGCCTTAAGGTCCACCATCCGGTACTCACCATTGCCGGATGCAAGCTGTTTAATCATTAACCGGGCCTCATCAATACGGACGTCGAGGAACATCTGCAGTCGACTAGACGAGAAAATTTCAAGTGCTGTGATCCGTCGAAGATTCCGCCAATTATGCCCGTATGGTGCCCAGACTATGCTAGTATAATTTATACCCAGTGTTTTACCAAAAAAGAGTTGCGGCCGGTTTGCAAAGATTATATCATTCTTGTTTAAGCATTCCTCTGCAAGAGATGGATCCGATACGACTAGAACTGGTCTGAAACCGAATCGTAGGTATAAAATTGGACCATATTTGTTGGAAATTTTTGCTAAGGCTCGATATAATGGTTTCTTGGCTAAGTGGAGGTGGCCAAGAATCGGAAGGGATGGTGGACTTGGTGGAAGATTTTTGGTTTTTTTCTTCTTCTGGATTACAAGAAATGAGAAAAGAAAGAGTAAAGGTGAAACAGTAAGGAAGATGTAAAAGGGTTCCATATCCATACTTGGGAAGAAGATAAGCTGAAATTCTTTTGTGAATAAGAGATCTTATAAAAAGGAGTTGGTTAAATACTAAATCTAAGGTGACTGGTGAAGCTTAAATGGCGTCAGCATCCAGATCATCGTTTTTTATTTTTAGGATAGTTTAAGAAGGTAAAGTTGGTAAATGGATCTAGAATCTGATTCTAGATGAAGTAACAAAATGCCAATCTAGAAGAGTAATTTGTCATGTCAGATTAAGTTTAATGTGTATGTAGACGAGATATAACGCAAAAATTGACCATGACATGACCACAAGACAAGTGAAGAGTAGTTCGTTCCGGTTTAACTCGTCATGTGGGAATTGTTGAGTGCTTTCCGTGTATGACCAGCCAATTAGAAACAATTACAAAAAGCAGATGCCAAATTAGCTTAGTAGAATTCAAGTATTAGCTTGTTATTATCAACGATTTAAACCTAAACCAAAAGATAATGCTGATATAGTATGTATAAGAGTGTGTTTGTTTTCGGCTGACTCGGCGTCTGGATTTGACTCGGCCCCTGACTCGGCACGAATCAGATGTAAGACTGTTTGTTTTTTATTTTGAGGCAGATCTGACTCGCGATTTGAGTCAGACTTAACCCCTGATTCGGACCCGTTTGAGTCAGAGAATAAAATGCCCCTGACTCATGGGATCAAGCCACTGACTCACATTTTTTGAGTCAGAAAACAAACATATTGAGTCAGGTGAATTTAGTCAGATTCAGAGGAGAACAAACACACTCTAAGTGGATGAGGATTATGTATCAGCGGGATGTGGCAGCTTGCACTACATATGTTGTTGTGGTGTCCTGTAGATAATTCAACTCTATTGATCTAGAAACGTTTGAATGGGAAAGGCAATTGGTAAATTTACGCAGAGTCACCACACTTTAATGTAAGAAAGAACAGCAGTTCTACACCAACCCTGCTAGATGAACCGCTTATAATGACAGCTGATTGCCCGCAAGGTGATGTGTCACCCTGTGGCAGAGAGACTGGAGGATATTCATCACACGTAGGCACTAAATGCATTTTAGATAGCCGAAAAAACTCGTATTTTTTTCTATTCGATTATCTTCTCATCTCCAAGAAAAACATATTAGGTTGAGTTTTAAGACTTTCGACTTGAGGCAATATACCCAAGAGGAAGATAATCACGAGTTGAGTTGATCGATTTAGGAGAAATGTTTTTAGCCCTAACTTGTATGATTCTATCCAATTAAAGATCTAACAATATACCGATAAAAAAAAAAAAAAAAAAGATCTAACAATATATCGAGAAAGGGGCATATCATCAACAGAGTAATCTCTTGATGTTGAATGTTCAGAGAAATTATGGGAATTAAAGTTTGACGTTCCACTTGTTTCAATATTTATATTTTTCAATTGAAAATTTCATGAACCCTCTTTTACCTTCCAAGCAATTTCATAGGTCGATTCGTATTTATGGGCCAGATGAACCATATTAATCATGTTTTAATTCCACACAAATTTGTTTCGTTGCTGTAGTTCAAAGCTCGACCATGTAATCGAAAAAAAAGAAAAAAAAGGAACTCCCATTGATCAAGAAGAAAGAAGAGGAATGACGTGACAGTAAATTTCTCCTCTCTCTCGCCATCGGGAGCCACGTCAGCATGCGCGCATTCTGCTGTCAAAATTAGCTGTTAACATAGCATTTTCGCTAATCAACCCTGCTAGATGAACCGCTTATAATGACAGCTGATTGCCCGCAAGGTGATGTGTCACCCTGTGGCAGAGAGACTGGAGGATATTCATCACACGTAGGCACTAAATGCATTTTAGATAGCCGAAAAACTCGATTTTTTCTATTCGATTATCTTCTCATCTCCAAGAAAAAAACATATTAGGTTGAGTTTAAGACTTTCTAATTGAGGCAATATACCCAAGAGGAAGATAATCACGAGTTGAGTTGACTGATTTAGGAGAAATGTTTTTAGCCCTAACTTGTATGATTCTATCCAATTAAAGATCTAACAATATACCGATAAAAAAAAAAAAAGATCTAACAATATATCGAGAAAGGGGCATATCATCAACAGAGTAATCTCTTGATGATGAATGTTCAGAGAAATTATGGGAATTAAAGTTTGACGTTCCACTTGTTTCAATATTTATATTTTTCAATTGAAAATTTCATGAACCCTCTTTTACCTTCCAAGCAATTTCATAGGTCGATTCGTATTTATGGGCCAGATGAACCATATTAATCATGTTTTAATTCCACACAAATTTGTTTCGTTGCTGTAGTTAAAAGCTCGACCATGTAATCGAAAACAGAAGAAAAAAGGAACTCCCATTGATCAAAAGAAGAAGAAGAAGAAAGAAGAGGAATGACGTGACAGCGTAAATTTCTCCTCTCTCTGCCACTGGGAGCCACGTCAGGGTTCCTCGTTGGTTTAGTAACGAAGCGATCCTTTCTGGTTTGGAAAAGTTACTGAAAGATGGGTCTAAAGTTACTGCATACTTGAAAAATGGGTGAAAAAAGGAATTGATCTGGTGTGATAACAACCGAGATAGACAAGAGGTGGGAAAAATGGGTGGAATCGAGCCATGAGTTGTGGAAGCAAAAGAGTGAAGAAGAACAACGGAGAGAGCTAGATATGCGATGGACATACTTGAAAGATTTACTGCATCGTGAAGGAATTGATACCAGTCATCACAGACTGCTAGTGTCTATGAGAATTATATTACCTGATAGAGGATCCAAAATTCCTTCGGAAGGAGGGACTTTGGAATTCAAAATTGCTTCACCTGATAAAGGATTAGCAAGTCTTAACAGATTAGTATTTGATCGTGGTCACTTCTGGCGTTACTGTTTACCAAAACAAATTGTGAATGGTTTGCTGTGTTTTACCAAGAACAGGCGTCATGCATTTCTCATATATAATCCTGTCACCGGAGAAACATCGCCTTGGATAGAAATGAATAAAAAACCAGAGAAATATAGCAGCATTGCGTTTGGGTTTGACCCGCAGAGTGATGAACATAAAGTCGTCTGCGTATCAAATTCGACTGAGTTCAGTTGGCGCGAAAAGATAACAAACAGACCTAAAGATCAAGTTGTTGACGTCTTTACTGTTGGGAAAAATACTTGGAGAAGAATCGATGCAATTCTACCTATTGCTATAAGTTGTGAAGAAGACCCTTTCTATGTAGATGGTTGTTTATATTGGCGGTTCCGGCAGGAATATGAAGACGGTGAACTAGAACATATAATGAGATTTGATATTGTAACTGAAAAGTTCAGAGTTATCCCTGATCCTGATTTCGTCGTTGATCCTGAGAGACATAAGTTCACACAAACCGTGGGGCTGACAAAAATCGATGGACGCATAGCTGTATTAGATTGGACATATGAACTTGAAATTTCTCTGTGGACATTTCATGAAGATGCAGATGGTAACATTAAGTGGACTGAAGAGGTTATCCACATGCCTCCCCACTGGAATGGCAAGCCAGATCTTTCAATTGAAGCTCTTACTGAGACAAATCTAATCTTCTTGCGATCTGAATGTGCAGACAGCTTTTTTTACTACAATCGGAACACCAAGGAGTCCATAAGGTTCCCAATCTCGCGGGATTGTGAATGGTTTGACGGCTGGGAAAAGATAATACAACTGTAGTCGAGAGGGTTACATATTTCGATTGCCATTTTTCTTTAGAATCTGATAGATGTGCTTGGGGATATTTCAATTTTTGTCTTTGAGCGAACTGTAACACATATGAGGAAAAGTTTAGGCATTTACTCATAAAATTTACAACATTATTCTCCAACATTCAACCATACAGCTGCCAGGGTCTCTTAAAATGACAGCGATGGTAGAGATTAGTAGATTACCATCTCCTTCCAGAGTTCAACACTCTACGTGCTTCCTTAACTTAACTACTAGCTTAAGCTGAGTTTGGATGGTCATTGGTTATAGATAGCAGCATGGATTTTTTGTGTGCCGAAGTAACTGGCCTATTGTTTGGTTTAACAGTATTTGTTATTGCAGCAGCATGTGTCATTTCTTATTTATCTGGTTGCAAGAGTTGATACCGTTTTCACGTTGCTGAGCTTGATTTGCCTGGCCTAAAGGTTCCATCTAGGGATGGCAATTTGCCCCACCCAAACCCATCCCCATGGGGATCCGGGGTTGGGGTTTTATCCGTCCCAGGTTAGGATGTTGGGAATGGGATTCAAGATCCCCACCCCATATCCGCCCCCATACCATAACCTATTATATCCGGTCTAGGAACTTTTTGGAAGACAACTAAAAAGATCATATGATGAGATGATTAACATGGAGGAAGATCTAAAAGGAACCATAATTCTTAATTGTGGATCAATTGTTTCCTTTATTTTTCGGTTTTAGTTAGTTATTATAAACTTAAAGTTTTAAAATGCACTACTTAGGTTAGTATCATTGTTTGAACCATTATAATTACTTTTAAATATTATTATTTACAAAATTTTAAATATTTATCAGGTTATGGGAACCTGATTTCCATCTCCCCCCGCCCATTCTTATGGGGAACGGGTAGAATTGGAGTTTTGGTTTTTTGAACGGGGTAGGGATGGGATTCAAGGTCCCCGCCCCAATGCCATCCCTATAATTCCATGGTCTCTGGAAACTGAAAACCAATTCCAAGCATCGGAATCCTTATTTTCTGCTCTGAGGTTGCCCATTGCTAAAAGTTGTGTGTCCCAACTGCTCATGTTCCTTTGACGAAGAAAATATGGTGATAACTCAACTATGACACTCCTCTCTTCCATAGCTGGGGGTCTTACGGAGGACTAACAAAGTTACGCCGGCCTGAATGAGTAAATATGACCAGAAGCTTTCGGGCCTAGCCTATCAGCCGTTTTTTTATTAGGTTTTCGAGAGCGAGACAGAGAGGAAGGGAGAAAAATGGCGATGAGAGCAGTTATGATGAAGATTTCTCATAATATTCGATTCACGGAGAGACTAAGGGTGTTTCCTCGTCGCTTTAGCATTGTGGTAGAAGATAGAAGAGATCTTAATAACAAAGCGGCCGTTTGTGATTTGGAAAAATTACTAAAAGATTGTTCCAAAGTTAGGAAAAGAACGATGTACGAGTTATATCAGGAAGCTAATGGGGAGACAGACGAGATAAACCGGAGGTGGGCGGATTGGGTGGATTTGAGCAATTACTTGTGGGAGGATAAGAATGAAGAGGAACAGCGGAGAGAGCTTGATATGCGATGGACATACTTGAAAAATTTACTACATCGTGAAGGAATTGATACTAGTCATCATAGACTATTAATATCTATGAAAATTATAGAACCTGATGATGCTTCTGTTAGCGATCCAGAAAAATCTGATGATGATGCTTCTCTTAGCGTATATGAAGGACCTCATGTTAGCGAATCAGAAGAAAGAATTATCGAATTAAAAATCGGTTCACCTGATAGAGGATTAGTAAGTATTAAAAGATTAGCATCAGATTGGGGTCGTGATGCTAACTATTTGTAGGTGTAAATAATCCACAGGGACAGGTGGAACCATCCTGGACGATGGCGTACCAAGAGAAACAAGCACTAGAAGTATTGAATCGTCTTACCAGATCCAAGGGCGAGAAAAGAGGAACCGAGGCACCATGAGGTCGACATAAAGGAAGAGAAAAGTTCTCGATGTGATGCTCATCGAGTTCGAGGACAATAAATGCACTGATAGAGTTGGTGAAGAGATAAGAAGAGCTCGGTCAAAGTGAGACTCTGCCAGGGACCTAAAGGGCGACGTTGGTCATCTCCACCAAACAAGCGACATCGGGTAGTGGGATATCGGGATGAGGACATCACTCAAACTCGGCTAGATATCTCACTTGAGCAAATAAGAATATCGGGTGAAGCATCACTGTCGCCCGAGAAGAACATCAAGGAAGCTACCCCAGGCCCAACATCGTAGTATTGATGTATCATCATCTGTGACTATAAATAGAGACTATGTAGAGAGGTAAAACCCAAGTAAGGAGAGAGAAAAGTGAGCACACTTAGAGTATTGAGAGAAACATCCATCTTGTAATCGTGAACCAAGTAATAAGATCATCCCTTTACCCCGTGGACGTAGGTAATCATACCAAACCACGTATATCTTGTGTTCTTCTATGTCTCTTGCTTGTTTACTTCATTGTGTATGTTTGAGATTCTTTGGATGTAGTGGTAGGATTTTCTACAATTACATTCTGGCGCCGACTAAGGGGAACGTGTAACATCTTCGGATACCTTGAAATCGGTTGCCAAAAGAGAGAAATCCAAGCTCCTAAGTCACATTGCGTGTTAGTTGAAGCTAAGGGAGAAACTCTTTTGGTTAAATGTGTTGGTAGACAAAGCTTGCAAGGTGTTTTTTATTTTATAAAAACGATTTTCTTAGTAAAACCTTGTTATGTTTTGGTGTAAGACTATTTTTAATAGCTTCAATCCTTTTTGCTTTCGGTTAAGTCGAAGTTGTCAAGATTAAATCATTAAACTAGGTTGTTTGCTTGAGTTGTCCAAGCGAGTTATTAGAAGATCCGCAAGCTCCCGAAATAACATCTTTTGATGTTGGTAGAAGCTAGAGTGAAATTCCACCTCGCTGGCCACCTTTTCGTCTCAAGATTCTAAGGTTGTTTAACTGTTAAAAATAACATCAACATCGTTAAAAGAGAGATTCAACAGCTCCTATAAACATCTATTGATGATAGTCGATGCTAAGTGAAAGACTCTAATGGTTGAAATGCATAGGTTACTAGATTTATCGTTTAAAGTTTACCTTTGTGATTAAAAGCTTGATTTCGTTACATTTGATTTCACTTACTTAATCCTTGAAAAGCTCACGGAATTTTAGTTTAAAAGGAAAAACTTGTTTAGTTATTTTCACGTCTTAATTTCGTCGAGTAAGTGCCCTAAGATCTCTTACCTTATGAGTGAGGGATTCCGGTCGGGAAAGTTTGATTAATCTTCTTACGTCGAGTTAAGTGTTTTCTGTTGAGTTAAGCTTCTTGACTAAAGATCGCCTCGTCTTCGATCTAAGTTAACCGTTATAACACCTCAAAGATCCCAAATGGATCATCTTTGATGATCGGTAGAAGCTAAGTTGAAACGTTATTTCGTCGTTTAAACCTTCTTAGTGAGTTAACACTACACCAAATTCTGGGATTCGTAACAGAACTGAGCCGTTACTAAAACGGGTTGTAACGGCTCTTGCCTGTTGCAAAAGTGGGTGTTACATTTTTTTGTAACGACAATGGGACCGTTACGAATTTTGGTTGTAACTACCTCGTAAATGAGAGTGAGCCGTTACCATTTTACCACATGGTAACACTGGGGGCCGTTACGAATTTTTTTTGTAACAACGTGTTTAAATTAGAGCCCCGTTACGAACTTTTTGTAACAAAAAATTCTGCACCGATCAACCTTGATCAGGTCAAAATTGGTCAATATTGACCAGGTCAAGGCTGACCGGCAGTTCATTTTGTGCCAGAAATAAGCCGGAATTCTAAGTTCAATACCCTGCATACACCTTTCAATACATTCATAACCACACTCAACAACAATTTCTTCAATTTATGCTTATCACATTCATTCAATTCATCTCACATTCATATCACAAAAGAACTGAAATTTCTCTAAGTACCAAACTTTTTTTGTTGTTGTTAAGTATCAAATTTCTAAAGGAATACATGGAAGGTTCCAAATTTATAAGGGAACTCATATAAACTTACTAACTGCCTACAAAACTTGAATACATGGAACTTACAAATCTTGAAGCTCCTTTGTTCTCTACCCTTTTTGATGAAATAGGACATCATTCAAATAACCGCAACTAGTTCATTATATCCTTTGCTTTGTTGAAAGCTTGGGCATCAGAAAAATCGATGTAGGCAATCCTGCAAAATACAACAGGCAGCATTATTATGACAAGTAAATAGCACTCGTATACTCTAACTGCTATAGGTAGCCTCAAGTGCGACGTTAGTACGAAAAGACAACGGAAACCATGAAATTTGGAATAAAATTCAGTCAGTTCTTACGATGTTAGTATGAATAAAAACATTATCTGCTTATGGTAACTGATTTGGTTCCATGAATGTGTCTGTAGTGGAAACTGCTGAGGTTGCAATTGTAACTGGAGCTGTTGTGTTGTGGTATTAGAATCTGTTGTCGTTGATGTGGTGCAAAAATTTGATGTTGCTGATGTTGCTCCTTGTTCATCCATTTCACCTAAATGAATCAACAAACAAAAAAAGAACACATAAGAAATAGTAGTAATTAGGCTAAAGACACCAAAATTCATCCCCCGAGAGACTAAGGCACACGATAGGAAAAATACCACATAATGCAAGTTATTGTATTATATATTTCTGACTATGAAATGGATGTCAATTGAAATTCTTTAGGACGCTGCTTGGATTTCAAGTTATAACAACTGACCTCCATTGAGCAAAAGAAGGTGAACAACATCATTCTTCCCAGTGTAAGAGCATCCACCCATGATACATTGACCAATGGCTGCAAAACTGCAGACATCTTTTTGCCTGAAATAGAGCTCCTGGTCCCTGGTAAGGAAGTGACAAGAAACTTTTAAACTGTGGCGATGATAGCTTGAACCTAGAACTATTGTCTATACAATACACTTCTTTTTGCTTCAAAAGTTGTAACGCAAATAACCTCCCACGCTCTCACTCGAATAATTCGTTTTTTATAACCAACTTGGGATCAAACAAGCACATTACCAAATTACCAACAGTCGGAGACACGAAATGAACATGAATATAAAACATTTCAATTTAGTGTATCGAAACTTACAAATTGATCCCGGATAACCATTGATCTCCTTGCAGCCTCCCTGGGGACAAATATACCTGCGACAAGAAAATGGAGAAACTGCAAAGAGTTAATAGCTATACCAAGAAAAAACACTATGCATTCACAGTGAATTAACACAAATTGACCCATATGAAGTCAATGATGCGCCAAGTGTATGAATGTAACTCTCTGTAGGACTCATAAGTCGTAACCCTACCAAAAGGCAACAAAAACTCAACATTACCCCACCTGCAAAAGCATGAAAACTTACTTAGAAATAACATCAGCAATTTCATTAGTGCTGGAAAGATTTTACTAGGACTAGAAAGCAAGGAATAGCAAAGCCTATAACTGAATGAATAAGAAATTTACTTCTTAAAATTCTTGAAGGCTGCAGTGTCATCCAATTCTCTTGTCATATCCAATGGATATGGCTCCCCTTTCACCAACGTAAATAGGTTCAGCTCTCTACGAAACTGAAGTCCAGATCTGTGAAAACCACTCTGTAGCAACATCTCATCCTTGCTATTTCAGTCAACAACCATCACCAATTCTCCTGTCATATCTCGGCACCATCATACCCTTGGCAGGAAACATTAGCCTTTTACTAACTCCCCTCTTCTTCTGCGACAACAACAAGAACAATAGTTGATGAATAACCAATGAAAACACACACAGTCAACAGTTAATAAACAAAAGAATGCATCATGGCAATGAAAAAAACAAGAAAATAAAGTTAAGTTTGGTTACCAGCAATTAGGATTTCTTTTTCAATGACTCTTATCCGTCACATGAATCTCCATTTATTAAAGATCAATACAATTACAAGCTTTCTCCACTAGTTCCATCCCCTACCACTGCAACCCAAATCAACACTTCAGCATCTTCATAATAGAATTAACACAAAGTAGCAATCCACCTCCATCATTACAGCTGCAACCCATGCCAGTCCTGTCTGAAAAACTATTAGGCCACACATTGAAATTTCTTTCCAATTTATATAAGATTTATAAAGAAGAAGCCAAATTGAAAAAGACAGAATCAAAATAAAAAAAAATGCAAAAAGAGTATGAGAATCAGAATCACCACCTTGAGATACAGATAAGAGTAACGCCGATATACGATTTCTAGATACCAAAGGATTTTTCTGCAATTAAACAAAAAAGTTACTCAGAATCTCAAAAAAAAAATCATAAAAAAATTAGAAAACAAAAATGATAAAATCGGAGATGTAAAGGAGGTTTACTCACTTTTTTGCAAGAATCATAATATGATGATTTTGATTCTCATCTTTTACACAAAAACACCCAAAGAAAAAACCCATAATTGTTTTCTTCACCGGTTCAAGGATGAACCCTAAATCGAACTCATTTCATAACATGTATGGCCGATTCTAAATCTTGAGCTAATCTAAGCTAAGATTGATTTAATTTTTTGAAACCCTAGCTTTCTCCTGACGAGATTTTACAGAGAAAATGAAAGCTCCACCACTCTCACCTGAAAATTAAAAAACAGATGAAGCCCTAAAAATCGAAAAACAGATTAAAAAAAGCTTGTTAGGGTTTCATCGATTCATTATGGTTCGATGATTGAAGATTGAAAAAGACTTATTAGGGTTTGATGATTGAACAGATTCAAAGGGTTTCATCTACTAGGAGGAAGAGAAGAGAGGCTGAAGAGAAGAGAAGAGAGGCAGAAAATTATAAATGAATCTCGATCTCATTTCACTAGGGTTATATCCTCAAAATCACGCATGTGAATGGCACACCCATGGGCGGAAGTATCCTCTACTATTACTCATCATGGGTGGAAACATAAAACTACGCATGTGAATGGCACACACATATACTCCAAGTGTCACCAAGCGTGTGACTGACACGCCTAAAAAAAATTCGTAACGGCTCCCGATCACAAAAATTTTCAATAACGGCCATTTGTAACGGAATTTTGTAACTACCGAAAGTCGATACGAATTGTATTACTAATCCGGGAATTTGGTGTAGTGTAAACAAAGTACAATAGTGGTGGAGGCAAGACTAACTCGAAGTCATCGAGTTTAGTTTTCCGGAAACTACGGCTGGAAGGAGTATAGTGAGCGCTTCGTTAATAAGTCTCATCTTGATCCTACACTAAAAGCCTCACAACATCAGTAGAAAACCAAAGGAATCCTACGGTACAACCTGTCTTCGGGGATTTCCTAAACCTGTATAGGTAGACCGTCAGCACAAAAACTGGTGAGGGTTGTCGTTATTATCAACCATAGCCAAGAAAGAAATCTTTCGATCTAACGTACGGATGATTAATGACTTCTGGCACTAGGAATGTTAGGACAAATAATGATTAATGCATAGAGAAAGTACCGAAAGCGATGTGTCGAGACAGCTTTCCAAAGATTGTCATTTACGGTCAAAACCACTTGATTGTTGAGATCAACACGCTAGCATAAATGGAATTGTACTAAAAAAACTTTTTCCTCCCTACACATCAAAACCGATGTACTTCATCCTTAACCTTTTCGAAAACAGTTCGAAGTAAGTGTTGTGTACTTTGCTGACGTAGGTAGGGACGGACGGAGGGCGAGCCGAGGCACAAGGGCAACACTGAAGGTGATGGCGAGCACCTCCAGGACGAGTAGGATTCTCAGGAACCGGGCCATAGCGGGATCTAGTGCACAAGAAGGACTGACGGATTCCCGACAAGAGGGCATCCGACAAAACCATCAAATCAAGACTCAGGCACCAGGCAGAGGCATGGAAAATGTCGACGAGGAAGTCGATCTAGGCCGAGACGATGATCTCCCACCCAGAATACTGAGGATCAACCCAAGCCAGATGATGCAGGGGGACATGGAAGACGGAAGAACTGCATCGGATACTGAGAAAGAGGAGGAAGTGCAAATGATGCAGGAGGAACGGAGGCGAGAGAGACAACCGATGGAGTATCAGTGTGCACTAGAACAAGAAGGAGAAAGTCTTAGACGAGTGCGCCTAGGAATGGGCGACCTCAACCGAGACATCCTACCAGTAGCAACTGATCTTCCTGTAGCTCCAACCGTTCCCCCCGTTATCCCCCCGGCAGGACCTCCAACCGCGCCCCCCAATGTAGCAGGAAACCAAGTGAATGGCCACTCTATCCATGAGAGCACTGACCCAATGTTACTTGCTATCTTGGCGAGCCAAAGAAAGCGGGGAAGACCTTATGAGAGAGCTGCGAGAAGGAATCTAGCCTTGGAGCATGAAAACTACCAACTCCGCAACCGGAGAGCCGGTTCAAGAGGATCGTCAAGTCGAGGCACTTCTAGCAGTCACACCCAGCCGAGAAACACTCCAACCCCACCCCCGGGCCGAGAGCGCATGCCCGACTCTAATCGCTCAAGGGGAGGGTATGGTCCACCCGAGGATTCTTCGACCGAGGAAGAGGCGACAAATGAGGGTACGGGTGCGACAACCAATCAAAATATCGAGCAACTTGAGCAGATGGTCAAGAAGCTGACAAGAAATGGCGAGGACGATAAGTTGGCAGAAGTAATCAGTGAAGCACAGAAGACACCATTTACTAAGGAATTGGATCGGACTACGTTCCCGCCAAAGTGTACGTTGCCGATCTTCCCATCTAGGTTTGATGGCACGGGCAACACTGGAGAACATATCAAAATGTACAGCATGTCCTTGTTCAAATGGAAGAATTACGATGTGGTCATGTGCAAATTCTTCCCGAAGTAGTCCGGAAAGGTGAAGCAAAGAACGGTTTTACACCACGCCCTGATGAATCCGTTGGCAATTATGCTGTCTTGGTGAAACCTTCCCGGAAACTTACATGCACAACAATATAGCTCGCCCGAGTTAATAAGCTCTTTTCGCTTGCACGAAGATTTAGGGAACCATTGCGGTCTCTAAATGCAGATGGAGGAAGTTGTGTACGACATCGGAAAGGTACCCCGTCGATCAACAGATCTTCGGGTTCGAAAATTCATTGAGAAAGTCGATCCTATTTGGATAGCAATGTACACCGAGAAACCTAAAACGTTAAGGGAAATCGGGGAAGATGCAAGAACACTATATCGCCCTAGAAGAAATACGGGAAGGAGCACAGGATAGGGGAATACAAGAAGCAAGCACTACAGTAGAGGCAATCCCAAGAGAAGATCCAAAGCGACCGAGAGAAAGGCCGAGCACACAACATCACGGTTGAACAAGAAAATTTGGGTCGAGAAAGGAAAGAAGCCTCGTACAAACCCAAATCTTACACCCCACTAAATGCACCATTGGAAGAAATATTCAAGGAAGTAGAAAGAGGAATGACATCGGATACCCGAAAACGAGGGGAATTCAGTTTGACGAAACAAGGAACCATCCAAAGTTTTGTCATTACCCCCGCGTGGCCATTCGACCAATGATTGTCTGGGAGGTAAAAGATATCGTCCCAAAGATCTCGATCCGAGATGGATACTTGCGACATTTCGTTAAAACATCGCCGACACCAGTTCAGCCTGATGCACCAGTGCATCAAATAAGAATCAATCGTAGTACCCAGTTCGCCTGTAATAGTATCTCGCACTCGGCAACTCAAGGGTTTGAATAGGGAACCGGTATCACTTCAAGGATTCATAAAAGAGATCGAGCGGGAAAGGAAATATTCAGTGTGGACAAAACTCTACCCATGGAACCTTGGATGATGCAGCCGATCACTTTCTCAGCAAAAGACGTCCCGTCAAATGGTCAAGCACATGGAGATCCCCTGGTGATAACCTTACTTATCGAGGAATGGGGTGTCCGAAGGATACTAATAGACAACGACGATTCGCCGAGGTCCTCTTTTACGATACCTTCAAAAGAATGGAGTTATCTGATGACATCTTAATACCGTCGACCTATCGAATTTACGGCTTCAACGGTACAGTGACAGTACCAAAGGGAGAAGTCACCCTCAGAGTTTCGGACGGGGAGGGGTTCCTAGACATACTCACCACCTTCTGCGTGGTCAACGTTGTGTCACCTTACGAAGCAATCCTTGGTATACCCTGGCTCGCAGGAATCAAAGGAGTAGCCTCGGCATACCACCAAAGACTGCGGTTTCCATCCTATCGAGGGGTAGTGGAGGTGTTGGGCGATCCCCAGGCGGCGCGACAATGCGTACAGATAGATATCTAATAGAACGAAGAAAGGCGATCGAGGAAGCGCCAAGAAAAGAACAAAGCTAAGGAGATAAGGGCGGGAGAAGAATTAGAAAAGGTGATATCACAAGCCATCACCACCTATGAAGCTGGCGAGAAGGAGATCTTATAGCAATCAAAGGAGCCGAGAATGGTCGATGAACCAAAGCCTAATTTCTCGTCCTTAGAATCTACTCGACAAATTAATTTAGGAACTGAGGAAGAGCCTAAAATGGTGAGAATAGGGACTCTATTGACGGATGAACAAACACAGCAGTTGATAACTCTTTTGAAAGAACACATGGACGTATTCGCTTGGCAAATGCACGATATGTTTGGAATTGACCCAGAAGTCTGCTCACATCACTTGATAATAGATCCCAAGTTCAAACCGATCCGACAAAAGATGAGGAGAATTGCACCCGAGCTACAAGTAGCGGTGGAGGCCGAACTAAAGAAGTTGCAAGTAGCATGAATTATTCGAAAGGCTCAATATCCACAATGGATATCTAACATGGTGATAGTCCCTAAAAGGAATGGAGGTGTTCGAGTCTGCATCGACTTTAGCGACTTGAACAATGCGTGCCTGAAAGATAGCTTCCCCCTCCCCATCATCGATCAGCTAGTAGAATCCATAGTTGGATATACGTCAATAACGCTCATGGACGGGTACTCGGGGTACAACCAGATTCCCCTGGCCCCTGAGGACCAAGAGCACACATTTTTCTTCACACCCAGAGGGTTATATTGTTACACCAAAATGCCGTTTGGGATGAGAAACGCAAGCGCCACCTACCAAAGATTAGTAGAAGACATGTTCGAAGACAAAATACACAAAACCATTGAGTTATATGTACAAGACATGTTGGTCAAGAACAAGGTGGCCACCAACCACATCGACAACCTCCGAGACATATTTAAAACCATGAGAAGATACAAGATGAGGGTGAATCCTGCTAAGTGCACTTTCTGGGTTACCTCGAGTAAGTTTCTAGGGTACATAATTACCAACAAAGGTATCGAAGCCGACCCAAATAAGATCAGAGCAGTCATAGAAATGCCATCACCCGTGGCGATTAAAGACGTACAACGGTTAAACGGGAACTTGGCAGCTTTGGGGCGATTCATCTCTCGATCATCTGACAAGTGCAAGGACTTCTTCGGGACATTAAGGAAAGGAGAGAAGTTCAAATGGACCGAGGAATGCGAAGAAGCATTTCAGAAGATTAAGCGATCTCGCGAGCCTCGCAAGATTACAAAGGCCCGAGCCCGAGGAGGTAATGACCCTATATCTTGGGGCGACCAGTTATGCCATCACCGCCGTCCTAGTCAAGAACGTATTAGGGAGGAAAAGCCTATGGTGTATTTCATAAAGCAAAACCATGAACCCAGCGGAGAAGAACTACACTAAATCGAGCAACCGATATTAGCATTGGTGTTTGCAACACAAAAACTTCTGGACGTATTTCCAGACTCACAAAATTCGGGTGCTCACAAAATCCTCCATAGAGTCAAGATTTCGACAATGCATCCAGTGTCGGGCGGATCTCCAAGTGGAGCGCACAGATCAAGCAGTTCGATATCTTCTACGAGATGAGAACAACAGTAAAATCACAGGCAGTGGCCGACTTTCTGGAAGACTTCCCCTTGAGCGACGAAGACGAAGTCGAAGACATCCCCGGAATGGAGGAAGACCAAGAGGATCCGTCCGACTTACTCGAGACCTGCAACCCGACACGATGGGAAGTTTTTTTGGATGGATCATCCAATAGAGACGGGTCAGGCCTTGGATTGGTCTTCACAACGCCAAAGGGAAAAAACATGGTCCACTCGTTTAAACTCGAATTTAAGGCAACCAATAACGTCACGGAATACGAAGCTGTGATACATGCTCTGCGCCTGATAATGGAGATGGGAATTGAAGATGTAAGATTAACAAGTGACTCTCAGCTGGTCGTCCGACAAATCAGCGGGAAGTACGCTATACACGACCCCTTGTTATAGAAATATTGGGAACTCACCCAATTTTACATCGGCCATATACCAAACATCAAGTTTCGGCATATCTGTAGGAAAGATAACCGCCACTCGGACGCTCTAGCATACATCGCTTCCATGCTAACGGATGCAAGTGTTGAAGGCATCAGAATTATGAGAATCTTAATGCCATCGGTACCTGAGACAGTGGACATCAGCACGCACGTGGAAGCAACTACGACCGATCAGTATAAGGCCGATGATTGGCGAAAACCTATCCAATAATATCTAGAAACAGGGAAACTGCCCAAGGGGCGACCCAAGATCAACAAAATCAAAAGCAAAGCACCTGCATATGAGCTCCGAGATGGCATTCTGTACAGAAAATCATACTTAGGACCTTTATTAAGATGCCTGAGTAAAGAAGAAGGGCACACAATCCTGAACGAATTGCATTATGGGGCCATGGAAACCACAAACTCGGCCGTAGCCTAGCAGAGCGATCCAAGACTATGGGATATTTCTGGCCTTACATGAACGAGGATGCAAAGCATATGGCCCTCATCTGTGAAGAATGCCAGAAATTCGGAAAGAAGATACATGCACCAGAAGTGACGTTAAACTCGGTAATCAGCCCTTGGCCTTTCGCCAAATGGGGGATCGACATCGTGGGACCATTGCATGTCTGGATCGGGCGGAGAAAATACTTAATTGTGGCTACCGACTACTTTACTAAATGGGAGCACATCATCTATCACTTTGGAGTACCAGCGGCAATCGTCTCGGACAATGGAAAACAGCTACAGGGCAAGAATATCGACTTGCTATTCAATACCTACAACATCCGAAAGAGCAAGTCCACGCCCCTTTACCCTCAGAGTAATGGACAAGCTGAGATCACAAACAAGACCATCGCCGACAACCTGAAGAAGAAGCTTGATGGAGAATACGGAGAATGGTGCGAAGAGCTTTACAACGTTTTGTGGGCATATAGGACAACTCGCAGAGAGGCAACCTGATTATCGCCTTTCATGTTAACATATGGGACCGAAGCCATCCTTCCAACGGAGGCGATGATACCTACAAAAAGGACCGAGACGTGGAGGCGAAACATCTCGGCAGATCTTATCCTGGCCAAGCTCGACGACCTAGAAGAAACAAGAGAGATGGCTCTGCAAAAGATGGAAAATTACCAACGAAGAATACAACAAGAGTATAACAAGCGGGTCCGACCAAGAGAATTCCAGCCGGGACAGTTGGTGCTAAAGGATCTACCCAGTTATGAACGTGATAAAAAAGGCGGAAAACTAGCAGCACGATGGGGAGGACCCTATACCATTGTCAAGAAGGTCGGAGAAGGAGTATACAAGATACTAAAACCGGACGGAACACCCGAGACACGACCGTGGAATGCTAAGCGACTAAAGCTATATCACCCATGAGAGCAGGTATGATATATTGTCATCTATTTCCTTGAAAGGCCACGTGGGGTTGAAAATGTGACAATTGCGTTTAAATGGTCGTTTCGAACCCGAGGCGATGGCATTGTGCAAGTGTCGGGGAGGCTTACACTCGAATGGTCATTTCAAACCCGGGGCGATGGCATTGTGCAAGTGTCGGGGCGACTTACACTAATACGGGCTATTCGAACTCGGGGCGATGGCAGTGTGCAAGTGCCGAGGTAGCCCTAGGGCCCTGGTGGTTGGAAACCAGTGGCCGATTGTCGAGGCATGAGTACTCGACAGTCGAGCAGGCAACATTGCTCCCCTCGCAAGTGGCTGAAATCACTTGCCCAAGAAAGTTAATTGATAACTTCTTGGGATATCGATCCCATAGAAATTAGGGAGGACCAAATACCCTACCACTAGATCTTGAAAGACGGTGATGAGATACCTCAATCGGGACATGGCATTGGGCCCGATGACCCTCCCTGTTGAGTGTGTTCGACAGAAACGGCATTTACGCTAACTGGTCTACTCATTTTTATGCAGGTACACACAACTTAGTCGTCAAAATAAACCACACATCATCGTCACAACATAAGTAAGAACGTTAACGTGAACATCAATGTCAGAAAGCAAGAAAAACAACCGAATTGGCGATGCAGCACCCCATTAAAAGAAAATGTATGAGAAAATAAAGGTGTTCGAGCGGATTAAAACCCAATGCAAAGGGCGAAATAGCGACGCAGCGCTACAAAAGATGAGCCTACTCTTTGGGAGGAGCCGATCCCGGAACCGCCTTCTTGGCAACAGCGTCGGCCCGCTTCTTATCAAGAACCGTCTTTACACCAGCTTTGACCCTGGTAACAAGCTCATCATTAAATTTCGCCTTTTCAGCAGCAAGTTCGAGCTTCAACTTCATTGATGCCACCTCAGCAGTGGCCACCTGCCCGAGTAGTTGAGCTTCCCTCGCCAGCAGCTGCGTCTCCTTCCCCTTCAATCGAGCATTCTCCTCTTCCAACGATGCCACCCTCCTTTGCTCGGCTGTCAAAACACGAGAGAATTTAGTAACATAACAACAACATCAAGACAACAACAATAAAAACACAATACAAGGGACACCACCTTCAAGTAAAGGGGTGACTACTCTAACGGTATCTTCGGACTCAGCCAGTCAACACTCAAGGGAAGATATCTTAGAGGAAAGTTCTAAATAGCGTTGCTCGTTAAACTCATTGGAGGGGCAGTATTTCTTATGATCATTCCATTCGGCTCTCTGCCGAGAGTGTGCTATCTGCAAACCTGATAACTGAGCTTGAACTCCAACTCCTCAGCGACTCTCTTAGACTCTCTAAGCTTCTCAAGAGATTCTTGACTACACTTTTCGGCAGCACTCTTCTCCCCCAGAATCCGAAGGCGATCTACGTGCAAATCCCGGACTTGAAGCCTTAACCGTTCACACTGACTTTCTAAGTTATCGACCAACAACGTCTTGTCGGCAGATGATACCACGGAATCGAGACAAGCTTTCTAAGATTATCGATCTCCTCGGAGACATACTCAAAAGTCACATAACGATGCAGCCGGGTTTGAAGACCTTCAATATCGGTTTCTAGACGATCAATTTTATCATCCTTATTGACAATCCTTTGTTGTAAATTCGAAACATGACCCCGCTCTATGTCAATTTCCTCTTCAACAAGCGATACCTCGTGGCAAAGATCGCCTCCACACTAGAAGTTTCGGCTAGGAAGGTAGTACTAAACTCAGGATATTGGCACTACATAATCAATCATAAACACTTGAAAGCTAATTAAATACCTTGGGTCTCGGCTAGTTGCTTCTCCAGCCCCCGGGATCGCTCGCGCTCTTGCTGTAATAAGAGACGAAGGCCCTCTCTCTCAGCGATCTCCTTGCGCTGAATGGCGGCGTTTAACAACGAGCGATTGATATCCTACGAACACCAACAACGATCAGAGCACTTACCCCATGGCGTGAATGCATAACCCGGTCAACACAACTCACCACAGATCGAAAGTGCTCTTTAGACCAAGATCATACAACGAGACGGCCTTGATCTTATCTTCATCCGAAAGAGAGGCAAATTCAGGAGAAATAAGAGCTCCTAGGGAATTACACATAGGGCCCGAGACAGTAAAATAGGTGGTACTGCCTGAGTTAGGAACCACAGGAGAAAGGGGCTCCAGCAACTCGCTCCCAGAAGTGACGTTCTCTTCATCACGAGTAACCACATCATTTCCACCACCACCAGACTTCTCCGTTTGCTTCTGCTCCTCTTCACCACCATCGACCTCGTCCTCTCCATCAAAAAGATCCTCATCATCATCACCATCAGATTCAAGATACGCAACACCGTCAGCAAGAACAATCCCTTTACCAGTTGGCTGCTGGGGCATAGTTTTCCCCGGGGCAGATACGTCGCCCTTAGACTCCTTGCCCTTCCCATTAGGCTTCCCACCTACAAGGGTAGACGAAACATCAGAAGTTTTCTGAGGCGACTTCCTCAGGAAATGTGATAAAGGCAGCCGATCCTCGAGATCCTCACCATCCCTCGCCGAAGCACCTCCAGCTCTGTCAACTCTCAACTTCTGCACATGAGCCGATGTCGAACCATTCAAGGCAATAAATAGGGCAAGTACATGTACCGCAAGGAGGGAGCAAGATATTTGTTACCTTCCCCTGTCTCCTCCTCGGCTCTCGCGCTAGAACCACTATCCCTCTTCCGAAGAACGAGAGACTCAGAAGGAACGCTCTAGGACTTAGGCTGTAAAACACAAAAATTAAAACATCACCCTACTAGTCACCCGAGCCGATCAGCTAAATCAAAAACCGGGAAACATGCTTACCCGATCCACGTTGACTACCCAGAAGGGATAAGACTCGGCCGGAAAAGGAAACCCCGCCGCTCGTAAGAGGACCAAAAATAGCTAAAGGATCTCGATCCCAAGCCGCGTCACTAGTATGACGGGCATGTTTGTTGAACTCTTCCCCTGGATCCTCGTCCAATAAAAGCTTCTTGACACCTTCAGAAAGAGTCTTATGGCGATGAGGGCTAGCAGCAAAACCGGCGAGATCACCATTGGTAGCAGTCCCGCTTCGGTAATTATCAGCAAAACTAGCAGGAGTATAGTCGCCCGCCTGAGAAGAATTATAAGTGGACCAAGGAGTAGGAGTACATTCACCTCGGCTGCGTCTCTCCCACTCGGATAGGATTCGAAAGGTGTTGCCATTTCATTGAACCAAAGCACGGGACGGACGGATCTTAGAGAAAGCTTCATACCAAAATGGACGGCTAGGATCATACAAAGGAAAACGCAACCCGAGCTCTAATCGACCCCCGTGACGATGGTCACCTCGGCCGAGTGCGGAAACTTCATAACATCATCCTTCTTCAAAACGCCTTTTTGGCCCGACAAGAGCCTGACGTCATAGCCATGGAGGTTGAACTCATCTTTCAACTGTTGGATAAACTGCTCATCCGACAAGTCTTTAGCAATTCTCTTGTCAGTCCTACATGAAAAGGAATAAGGATTATCATAAAAAATGGAATCCAAAGCACGATGATCATGCTTAGAAGGGCTCTCAACAACAAACAGGGAATCAAGCGGTACACCGTCTTCGTCAGAGAAGACATAACTCACGCATCTCTTTTCCGTCATGGAAGGAGTTGAAGACGCCATGGAAGTTAGTTGAGGAAACGGAAGGAAATGTGAAGATACGACCGGAATCGGAAGTTACAGCGGCAACGGAAACGAAGAACAGCAGATAAAACTTGAGATAGTGAAAAAAGAAGGGAGGAAACCTGTTGGAAAGTATAACCAATGACTATGAAGAAGAAGCGGAGAAAACAGAAGGAGAGAAGAGAAACCGCTAAGGAAAGAATAAAAGAAAAACCAAGGTTTAAGGGTCGGACTTATAAACCCCATCCGTCAGAATCGACGAAGAAGGTAAACAAGGTTGCAATAATCAAGAGAGTGGGGAACAACATGGCGTGAAACCCGGCATGATCGAGGACGTGGGAAGACAGGCGTTTCTTCCCTCGTGCCGATCACACAAGCGGAAGAAGGGGCATAAATGTAGGTGTAAATAATCCACGAGGGACAGTGGAACCATCCTAGACGATGGCGTACCAAGAGAAACAAGCACTAGAAGTATTGAATCGTCTCACCGATCCGGGGCGCGCGAAAAGAGGAACCGAGGCAGCCGTGAGGTCGACATAAAGGAAGAGAAAATTTACGATGTGATGCTCATCGGGTTCGAGGAAAATAAATGCACTGACAGAGTTGGTGAAGAGATAAGAAGAGCTCGGTCAAAGTGAGACTCGGCCAGGGACCTAAAGGGCGACGTCGGTCATCTCCACCAAACAAGCGACATCGGGTAGTGGGATATCGGATGAGGACATCACTCGGCTCGGCTAGATATCTCGACTTGAGCAAATAAGAATATCGGTAAGCATCACCGTCGCCCGAGAAGAACATCAAGGAAGCTACCCTGTGCCCAACATCGTAGTATTGATGTATCATCATCTGTGACTATAAATAGAGACTATGTAGAGAGGTAAAACCCAAGTAAGGAGAGAGAAAAGTGAGCACACTTAGAGTATTGAGAGAAACATCCATCTTGTAATCGTGAACCAAGTAATAAGATCATCCCTTTACCCCGTGGACGTAGGTAATCATACCGAACCACGTATATCTTGTGTTCTTCTATGTCTCTTGCTTGTTTACTTCATTGTGTATGTTTGAGATTCTTTGGATGTAGTGGTAGGATTTTCTACAACTACACTATTTATGTTGGTACTTACCAAGGCAAACTGTGAATGGTTTGCTGTGTTTTACTAAGCATGACGCATTTCTCATATATAACCCTATCACTGGTGAAAGATCATCTTGGATTGAAACTAAACAGACAGTACGGAGGAAATATAGCAGCGTTGGTTTTGGATTTAATCCACAGAGTGATGAACATAAAGTCATCTGGATATCAAGTAATAAATCTGGTTCAAATCAAGTTGTTAAAGTCTTTACTGTGGGCAAAAATACATGGAGAAGAATCCATGCATTGCCACCCATCACCATAAGTGGTGATAATCATCAAGGTCCTTTTCATGTAGATGGTTGTTTATACTGGCGTTTCCGGCCGGACTTTGCAAACGGTGAACTAGAACATATAATGAGATTTGATATTGCAACCGAAAAGTTCAGAGTTATTCCAATTCCTGATTTCGTCATTGATCCCGAGAGACATAAGTGGTCACAAACTGTTGAGCTGACAGAAATGGATGGACGCATAGCTGTTTTAAACTGGATATGTGAACTTGAAATTTCTCTGTGGACATTTCATGAAGATGCAGATGGTAACATTAAGTGGACGGAAGAGGTGGTCGATATGCCTCCCCATTGGAATGGAAAACCTGATCTTTCAATCGAAGCTCTTACGGGGACGAATCAAATACTCGTACGAACAGAAGATTCCGACAGCATTTTTTATTACAGTCGAAAAACCAAGGAGTCCATAAGGTTTCCCATCTCGCCTGATTGTGTACGATGGGGAGACCTGGAAAGGATAGTACAACTCTAGTCGAAAAGGGTATGAACTGTCTTAGAGGTCTGGCTACCTAGGATAGATGCTGACCCTATCCTGTGATTGGGGTGTATCTTTGTTTTTTTTCAAATCTGATAGTTGTGCTTTAGGTATATTTTGAATTTAGTAATTTACAAATAATAACTGGTTTTTGAATTTTGCAATGCCTATAACTTTTGGGGATTAAGATTTAACGTAATTTTGCCAATTTGATTACCAAACATGCATTTTATTGCCACCAAATCAAACCGTGAGGGGAAAAAAATTAAATTTGAGAGAAAAAAGTTTCAAACATCAGAACTAGTGTAAACTTTTGGTTAAGATTTAACAATTTTGCCAATAAGACTAAGAACGAAGGTATGAAAGATTTCAGAGAGACATTTCGCTGAAACAAAGGAATAACTGGAGAAAAAGGAGGGTACATTCACAGAGGATTAGGTAATAAGGAGCCAGCCAGGAACTTTTTTGAGTTGCAACAAAGTTGTGTTTCAGTTACATAGTTAAGTAATGGCAATTTTTTGTATCCTCTGGAAGTTCTGTAATCTTTGTTTTCCTCAAACCATTAATGATATCTGAATCGACCTTTCATTTAAGAAAAGTTCCCCACAAGAAAAGCAAGTGGAAAACTGATAAGATAATATTGGATACAAAAGTAAGAAGTTAAGAATTGCCAACAATTTACTCACTCAGTTTCATCATCTGCTGACAAGTATTCATCAACAGATTTATTTCGGTTTTTCAATATCTTGCCGCTGAAAGATTTGATAGTTTTTTTTTAATGGCTTTCGCACTTTCTCTGCCTGTTGTAACTCCAACCCCTTCTCCGACAGTTTTCGTTTTCTCTTCATGGATGCAGTAGTTGCACCTGTATCATCTGCAATTAAATTACCTAATGCTGCAATAAACAAACTGTAGATTACAATGTGTTTCTACCCACAAAATGATAATATCTAGATAAAGTTGTAAGTTAGCTACCGTCTACTGGACTTGAATCAAGGTTTACTCCATGCCCATCCTGACCAGCCTCATCAGAGAGTGGAGAACCAGAGTGATTGCTATCAATCATTTTCGATGAACTCCCGACATACTTGTCTTGAAGATCAAGAACGTCAGGAGAAGGCACTGCTGGTAAGAAACACAGCTCTTCCTGTGACATATCTGAATCACTTAAAGCTGACTCCTTCTCCACCGTCAGGATATCAACGTCTTCATCTTCGTTCACACCTGAATGTTTCACCTACATCACCACTTTTCATAATCAAACAACGAACAAAAAATAAGAAAGAATAAGCCCAAATCTAAAGTTTGAGCTGGCCAAAATCAATATTTATACCTTTTCAGTTTCAGGCATCAAATCAAATTCATCTTCCCGCTCAACATATTCTTCATTTTCCTCTAGCTCTTTGAAGTCGGGAGCAAATGCACTCCAGTTCTCAGTATAGTCTTTCGCCCAAATATAGACCAACCCAGATATAGAAACTGAGACCACAATGGGGTTTACAGGATGCCATGCTAGATCTGTCAATGCTTCTTTAGGACCTTCTAAAATCTTCACAAGATGTCCAGCCCTATCCCAGATATATATCTTATGCTCTCCTTTATTACCAGAAGCCCCAACTACCCACTCACCATCGCCACTGAAACAAGGTGCTTTCCAATGTATCCTATTTATTGAATCTTGAAACTCCCGAGAAAGTACTAGGCATTTAGATCCTACTGCCTTCAACTTCTCAACACCCTGAAGATCGTCGAAGCTAGTACGTAATTCGTCAAGGGCTTTAACTTCATCTTTTTGAGAAAGATGATTCTCATAAACCCGAATGGTGCGATCGTTTGAGTTTGTAAGAAGATACAGCCCATTCCTACTAAATGAAATACTCTTGATAACAGCAGCACCTGGATTGACGACAACTCCGTATAATTCAACTTTCTTGTAATCAATAATTAGTATTTCCCCTTTGGAGTTCCCTACATAAATTAGATCTCCGTACTTGTTAAAGCAAGCAGATGTTGGGGTTAAAGGAGCAGATCCATCTGAAAACTTGTTGCGGGAAGAAACAGCACCATTATCCAAATCAGATAGTGACACTGGTAGCACTGTAGTGTTTCCAGTGTTTAGTTCAACAAGGAGTGGAGCAGAAGAGAGAGGGCATGCAAGGCAGACGGATGGTGTGTGAGATCCAGGATGCAGACGAGCCTGAAGTGTAGTCTGCTGCAGAGTTATGCGCGTTACTTTCTCTCCACTGACAACATTCCAAAGTGTTAAAGATTTGTCAATGGCTGCTACGAGTACGTGATGACCATACTTTGACCAACAAACACTTGTGACAGGAGTTTTACACTCTGAGTCTTTAAGTTCCTTGGCTATTCCCCTTGTCTCAAAATCCCAAATAATGCAGCTTCCATCTGAGCATCCAGCTGAAGAAACAAGAACAAAACATCTACCAGTCAAAAAAGGAAGAGAACGACGACAACAACAACAAAAACAACATGAATGCAGAGAAGTGATTGCGATGACTGCAATATACTAGTTCCAGACTGATAAGCAGTCAATGTTTACCTGTTTTACTACCACTCGGATGGTGGAAGAGATGCAGCTTATAGCTCAGGACCATCCGAAACTGCCGGCTATCATTATTCAATCTATCCAACATCCACATTCATGTATTGAATTTCCTTATCAGTTCTAAAATAATCCCTAATCTCATGTACTGATGTACATGATATACATAAATCTTCCCTTTAAAGTCATCAATAATCAAATGAGGCTTATTTTTAATTCGGAACTAGCACTCCTCTATGTTATCTAAGATAAACAGAAACCAACATAAAATCTTCAAAGATCAATAAAGCCCCATATGAAACCTAATTTGGCATTCTACAAATTTAACACGCGTGCACACATACAGACATCCATTCAACATACTTGCACAGGGGAACTTTACAGAGAAAATAATGGACAACATATTAATCCCTGACATCACCGAGATCTAGGTTATTGGTTTATGCTCACACATTGCACTCTCAATAGCAGTACTCTAGGTTTTAAAATGTTTACACAATGTTTACAGACATTGAATTTTACAGTGCTTTTCAAATAGACATTGAATTTTTGGAACAGGTGGTTATGAAATGTATGGCATTCAACCATAGAGGAACTCGTTTCGCTGGTAAAGACAACAATATGAATGCAGGGAAGCGAAACAGTTGACTGCAATACATTAATTCCAGTCTGGAACTAGTATATTGCAGTCAATAGCCACCTCTTTTACTGCCACTAGGATTGTGGAAGAGATGAAGCTTATAGCTCAAGGCCATTCGGAACTGCTGGCTCTCTTATTTGAATTTATCCAACATCCACACTCATGTATCAAGTATCCTAATCCCTGATATATGATCCTCCCTCCACATATATGCATAAATCTCCCTTTTGAAGTCACAAAGAATTTGATGAGGCTTCACAACTAGCAATCCTCCCTATTAATCTAAGATGAACTGAACCTAGCACAAATCTTCCGAAAGATCAATGAAGTATCCTATGAAACATAATTCGGTATCCTACAAATTTAACACATTCGCATACATACATAATTCATTCAACATACTTAACAGAGAAAATAACAGACAACATATTACTCGCCTGACATCGCCGAAATCTAGGTTATTGGTTTATGCTTACACATTGCACTCCGAACAGAACTACTCTAGGTTTTAATGTTTACAATAAGAGTACACTTAAAAGATGAACTAGATATAATTCCTTACCAGCGAGAAGAGTTCCTCTACGGTTGAATGCAATACATTTCATAACCCCATGTTCCAAAAACTCCTCAATGACTTCAGGAAAATCTCCCTGTAAAGGATCTTCACAAACCCCCACACAGAAACAAATCACGCATATTAATAATCAATTTGAAACGCAGAAGTAAGAGAGAATGTCAAATAGTGATGGAAATTACCGATTATCGAAACGTTCATGATTATCTGAGCTGAAATTTATACTCAGAAGTAAAAGGGTTTTCTTCTTCTTCTATTTTCCACTTACTGTGACGGCTAGAAAAGATCAAGCATAGCTCGTCTTGAATTGAGTTCAACTCAATGCCCTAAAATTTATGGTTTCTGGTTTCTTGAAAGCTAAAGTGAGGTTAATTAATGGAGTTTTCTGAAGAACTCGGATATTCTACGGAGAAAGAAATCGATTTTGTTTTCCCGCAAAACCAAACCCTATATAAAAAATCAGGACGGACCCCCAGTTGAGATGGGTTTGAGTTGGAATTTAGAAAGTCCAAACCAGGAGACTTGCATTAGTTACATGCTAAGGTCCGTTAAGGGGCTATATGATAACATACAAGTTGCAACCCTTCCATGTCCCAACTTTCCTTTTGATCGAAAAAATCTTTCATTACTAAATTTGTAATGCCAGGTACCAAATTAGGGTATTGTTATTCAAATTCAATTTGACTTGTTTTATGGTGTAGCAAAACTAATAAGTCATTTACAGATTCTTTTGTTCACTTTAAGATGAATTTCTGAATTTTAAATTTTAGAATGCATTATTCTTATGTTATTAATTTTGTTTAAGTTTTGATCATAAATACATATATGTATTAATTCCGTGTTACGGATAACCCATGGGAAACCCGCCCCCATCACGGTATTCCCCATACCCGCCCCGCCCCCAATTCATGTGGGTAATGGGAGGGTATGGGTATTTTTTTACTGAACGGGCAAAGGACTGGGATTGGCATACCCGCCCCATGACCATCCCTAGTTTTATGGTGTGTGTGGATTAGGGATGGCCATTTGCCCCACCCAAACCCATCCCCGTGGGTACCCGCCCCGCTTGATAGGGTTTTACCCGCACAAATGGGGATGGGGTCGGTATGGGTAATACCCGAAACCTAAGCTACGCGGGATGGGGCGGGGATGGGATTCAAGGTCCCCGCCCATACCCGCCCGTTGCTTCCATATTATAAGGGTTTCGACTTTTATGCAAGAATTTGTATCGAATTTTATACTTCTACAACTTAGCTTAGCTTTCTCACATTTATTATATTATTGATCGAGCTTTCTTACATTTTTATTATATTATTGATCGTTCTTGTATATTCATCACTTTCGTTTCTTTTTTGTGATCGTACACATTCTTTGATCGTTCTTGTATCGAAAGGACAAAGTAGAAAACTAAGAAGTCATTTAAAGATTCTTTTGTTCACCTTAAGATGAATTTCGAATTTAAAATTTTAGAATGCATTATTCTTATGTTATTAATTTTGTTTGCTTCATATTTAAGTTTTGATTATAAATAATTTTATGTATTAACTCCGTGTTACGGGTAACCCATGGAAAACCCGCCCAAACGGGTATTCCCCATACCCGCTCCGCCCCAATTCATGTGGGTAATCGGCGGTATGGGTATTTTTTTTACTTAACGGGCAAAGGATCGGGATTTGCATACCCGCCCCATGACCATCCCTACTGTGGATATAGATATTGTGATTCTGAGGAACTTGTAACTACGTTGATTTCAAATTCGAGAAATCAAGTAAATTCATGGCATGTTTGGCAACTCAATAAGAAATTCTCTGATTTGTACAAATTCCATATTTAAAATTTCATTCTTCATTTGGCAACTTGTAATCCCTTGTTCTATGTCACGTGCTCTGCCAATGATATAATAATAACCAAAAAAACGGGTGGCTAGCTCAGCTGGTCATCCCTATCCCTCAAAGGTTTGATGTGCTTCAGGAGGTCCCAGGTTCGAGTCCCCGATGGCGTATTATTGAAGAAGTTGACATGGAAGGTAGAGTTAGCTTGCCCCCCTTGCGACATAATCAGCCCCATCCGCTTTGGCTCCCTTTGCTAGTTCCTCATGAGGCTCGCTGGTAGGGCTAGCACGGCAACCTGTCGAATTAATGTAATAGTACGTTGTTGGAGCTTAGCTTGTTAGGATTCCAACTAGTTTCTTGTAATAATACTATTTAATTATTATAAAAAATAAAAAAATAATAATACTGAATATGGTCGGGATATATGCCTAGATGTTACATGCGTGTCTCCTTTTACCGGTGGTGGTCCGTCCCCGGTTTTGTCAGAAATACGATTGTCTTTAACGAACCAAATTTCTTGATAAATGCAGAACACATGGGTATGGTTTGGCGCCTTGGCTTTTCCGACACTCGGTGAACTTGGATATCACACCATTGATGACTTTTTGAAGAGGATGGAAAACTATTTATTCAGATATGATGTTAATGCTAAGAAAAACAATTTTTTCTTTTATAGACTAAGGATTGTTATTCATCAAGGCGTTCGAGCCCAGCCTCTGGCCAGGCTTCACAATAGCTTTTTGTAAACCCTGTTATTCTTTTAATATTAATCATGAAAAAATAGTTATTAATCATGAAAAAATAAAAGTAAAACATATTATACTTCATGAAAGATAAAAGACAGAAAAATAGAGAAAAAGAAGGAGAAAGAGAATTCTTGTTGAATGTACGTAATAAACAAACATGAAAGCCTTTATTTAGAAGGATATAGACACAAGTGCATCCCAGTAATTAAACGAGATTTACCCCAGATATTCCTAAAAAATACATGTTTGTAACACTCTCCCTGATGACCAATATGTCTAAGTCATTATATAATATGCCTGGAAAACTTAAGAGAGTAAAACGTGAAACATAAAATGGTGTTGGACACGTATATGTTGCCTCGTTAAAAACCTTGACAAGGAAAACCCAGTGGGACAAAACCTTGATGAAGAAAAAGAGTACAATGCAATAACTTCAATTAAATACCTTTTACAAAGATGTTCCCCTTGATGGATACTTCAGCAATACCTTGGATTACAAATTTTTAAGTCGACGCATTCCAATCTTGTGAACCTATTTCTTGAATGTTGAAGTTGGTAATGTTGTGGTGAGAGGTATGTTACATTTTTACCTGAACGTAATCGTTGAACATCAATCTTACGATTGCTCTATAGAGAGATCATATGTGAAGAAAAACTTCGGAGAGATATGTTTCGCTCAATCACCTTTAATAAAACCTTCATTTAGTTGTACAATACAAGTAGTTCAAGACTTGCTTAATGGACTGTTAATAACTCATAATAATTTGTAGAGGTAGCTGCGATGGTTTGCTTTATTGACTGCCAAGATATAATTTTATTTCTATGTATCCATAAGTGAACAAATACCCAGTTGGTGATCGTCATTTGTGCGGACCAAAAATATAATTTACATCTCCATATCCAACAGATCCATAAGGATAAAATAAACCTAAATCAATATTACCACTAAGATATCGGAATAAGTGTTTTAGTGCATTCCAGTGTATATGAGTTGGAGCATAACTGTATCTAGCTAATAAATTAACTGAAAAGGAAATGCCATGCCTTGCATAATTTGCAAGATACATAAGAGAACTAATTACACTTAAATACAGGATCACGGACTGTGTCTTAAGGGTACACATTCATTGTTCGGATTGTAAATCTAGAAATTGGTTATTTCGGTAATAAAGTTTTAGATTTGTTAGAGCACTGCTCGGTCGAACTCGCAAGCGTTGCTATCTCAAGCTTGTTTGTCAAGACTATTTGCCAAAACTATAAGTCTTGATTTCTAGTCTACTTATAGCTAAGTCTCGGATTAGGATAGAAAGTGTAGTTGAGCTTTAGTCTTCACGGCGTTCATCGATTGAAGACGAATAACTACTAAAGCTTGTGGAACTTCATCAACAAAACGTATGTGGAGACTTGAACTCATCTATCACTCAAAATTCTATCTACTCAATCTCCTATTTGAGAAAAAATTCGTATAGGTATATAGACTCGATTATACACATTTGATATTTCGAGCTGAGTTTAACTCACTTACATATTTCTCGAAATATGTGTTGGTAACCTTTCGCTTTAACCAAGTTCATCTTATATTCTTGACGAAAGTCAAAAGATGATCATGTGAAAATCGTCGGTAACATCTTATATGATTTGTGTGAGATAGTCATTCGGTGTAGACTCGAAATGTTTCGTATTGATCATTTGGTCACTTGAAAATTTCTTTGAAGCTAATAGTTTGTGTGAGACAGCTATTCCTGTCTTCTAAGAAAGTTTCAATGATTGAAATGGGAGTTTAGAACAATTAACCATTAATTGGATATAGAATAGTATGCGTACTTGTATGCTAACTGTTGCAAGTTATTCCAAGTCCGGGAACCATAGTATGCATACCCGTATGCGTACCGGCGTAAGTTCAAGTCCGAGAATTCAACTGAGTTTGGTGGTGTACGACAGTAGTGAGGCCTTAAGTACATTACCAATTTGATCTTTAGAACTGTTAAGGGTTTAGCAAAAGTCATACCAATACATAAGTGCGAAGGTTTAGCAAAACCGAAAACCGAGAAAGGCAAGTAATATTGAACTCAAATGATAGCACTTAAGGGTCAATATTTCTCTGCACGTCCATACAAGTCATTTGAGTTCAATATTGACTTGCACTTAAAGTTGCCTCACTACGTGTTCTTTGATTGGTATTGGTATGGCTTCAATATTAACCCTTCATCTCATACTTAAGGCATGCAATACCAAAAACCGAAAGGATCTTACAATCTAAAAGAATTGTACAACCTATAAGAGTTAAGCACGAAGGTTTCACATACCACTTTAGATAATCAATATCAAAACCAAAACTACAAGTAATTTGGTTTTAATATGTTATCAAGGAAACAATTGCGCGAAGCAATTTTCCCTAATATTTTAAAAATTTGACTAAGAAAGCTTAGTTCCCTTGCTAAACCGATTGCACAAGTACAATCGCTTGTATCGATAAGACCAACATAAAGATCAGTATTAACTTTATTTTTCTCATCAGGAACTAATTATTCAAACAATAATTTAGGCCTTTCACTTTAGACAAGACAAATATTAGGTTAGTTAACTAATATTTCTTGTCAAGGCATTCGATTAGACTTGAATAACCGAATCCTTTACTTTTGATAAATCTAACTAAGATCAGAATTAACTTAGTTTCTCTTCTCCGGAATCGAATTGGACTAAACAAATGATCCCGTATTTTGTTAAGCCATAAACAATACATATAAACCAAATAAATCGACTTGCACAATTATTTTTCTTAACCGGAAGCAATTGAAATAAACATAGACATTAAAGCACCGCAATTGCACCGAAATTTCGTTAAATCTAAAACAATTGATACGAAACAATAAAGAAGGATATCAAACCAGTTTTTCTTAACCGGAAACAATTGAATCACACACACACATACATCCATATACACATAGTGGAATAAACATCAATTGTACCGAATTTTGTTAAGCAAAAGAAAAATATATGCAATAAACTCATGCTTTTCTTAAACAGGAAAACGATTAACTAGCAAATTCGGTACCTCAAATTCCGCATCCTCTTCTCCCCAGAAAGATATATCATTAAGCGCAAGTTCAAGTTAAAACTCTCCCCCATTATGTTGTCATCCTCTCGCAAGAACAAAAGAACAACAACAACAACAACCTTTACCAGAGAAAGGTTGAATCGGTTTTAACTAATGCAAATAGCAAAAGTTGAAAACCCGAAACACATATGCTTTTATGTTAAACAAAATTCAACATATTGTGACTTTTTCACATATGAGTTTCAATCGGAACACCTTATGATCCTTTGATAAAGCCTACCAACTTGGGCTAGAACTTAATCCCGCTAAATCAAAAAGCCACACAAACCATAAGGGTTCACACATCATATGAGATCAAATATCAAGGTTATGAAAACCGAAATCAAACATCCCATACATATATCAATAATATAAAGAATTTGAGCACTGGCTATGTAATCGAAAAACTATTACAAGAAAAATTATAAAATAATATTTTTATTTATAAATAATAGTGTAGATGGGGAAAAATGATTTGCTGGTTTTTTAGGGAAGTGAAGAGATGACGGTTTGAGCGAGACTCCTCAACCGAGCAAACTGCTTAACCTCACTGAACGGGAGTGCTTTGAGTTCGAGAGATCAATCTGTAGGACTCCGGCCTAAACCAAGTCAACGGTCGTTCCAGAGTCAATTCGGTCACAAAAAGGGAGATGGATTGATCTGTAGGAGGGAAGCTGAGAATTGTGGGATCAATGATGATCAAGGATTGTGGATGTGTTGAAAGTTTCTGCAAATATGTGTAAATAAGTTTGATCGAGAGGACTTGTATGTAGCCGATTGTTCCTATTCAGTCATCGATTCAGAACTTATTTATATTGTCAGAAGAGCAAAACACCTTGATCCCAGTAAGTGTGACGGTTTCTTGAGTGAAAGAGTGGGAAAGTGGGAGATCGTGGTGAAATCAGATCTATTTCGTGCAGAGACTTGGTTGATCGTACACCCACTACTTTGCTAACTCCCACAACCGCTTGCACGACTTACTCATGTTTCTCATCGTGGATGAACACACGTGTTATAGGCTGCCATACCAAAACCCTAACAAATATCCCCCATGTGACGTGATTGATGTCTCACGAACGTGGAGTCTGCAAAGCAGACATGTATTTGATTAGTCAGTCGTTGACTTATTGGACAGAGTCTAAATTTTGTTGAATCGAGCATAAGTGACGAATGCTCAATGATTCGTGGATTGAACATGTTAGACGTACAGTTCTTAGATATTGCTCGTCTGAGCAAATATTGTAAATTCGAGCAACTGATCAAGTATTGCTCGATTCAACGAATTACTGAATATTGATAGTTGGATCAATATTCGAGCAACTGAGCAAGTATTGCTCAATTTGATAAATTACTGAATATTGATAGTTGGATCAATATTCGATCAACTGAGCAAGTATTGCTCAATTTGATAAATTACTGAATATTGATAGTTGGATCAATATTCGAGCAACTGAGCAAGTATTGCTCAATTCGACGAATTATTTATTGATAACGTGACCCAATAAAATATTGGTAGACTACCAGATATTATATAATTAATCCAGATGTTGATTGCTGGATCAACATAAATTTATTAGTGTTTGAACTTGCTCAGAATGACGATTTGTGGAGCGTTTGTTCGAAACCCTAATTTTTGATCAATTGTTCGTCAATTGATGAATTGTTGAAAATAGGTCATTGAATGAAAGAGGGACCGACCTCATGGGATGATGGACGACCATGTGATGCCCAAGTTCTCGAGTGAGCGTGCACCAGAGTCCTTAGTTGACCGTTTGGTGAAAGAATGATCAAATGCTGGTGTTGACCATTTATTATAATAGTGCTCGTATGATCATTAAGTGATAAAACCTAATTTATGGAGAAGTGAGGGAACAACCAAGAGGGCATGAAACCGGCCCTTGGTGTTTGTGGGACCAGCTGATGGTCGTTTGAGCAAATTCCAAGTTGTTGGAAAGAGTTTGGACCCAATACGAGCAATTGAGCAAATTATGTCAAAATTATAAGAATGTGTGGGACCGGATCCTTGCAAGCCTTAGGTACGGCCTTGTTCGATCAAGGAAGCATGCCCGTGTCACCATAATGCTTGTGTTTCAGTCCTGAGAGTTTCGGTATTTTCTGATGTGCGCTCGAGCAATATCTTGGATTTTCAGAAGAGTTTGATCTTTGACTGAAATTCTTGATTTTGCTCGAATGAGCAAGTAGAACTTTGCTCGTTTGATCAATATTTTGAGAATATTAAAATAACAATAATTTAATATATTTTCGTGAATATCCAAGTTGATCGTGCGATCATTTGACTTTTTGGCTTTTCCATGGTTTGAGCAATATTTGAGAAAATATGAAGAAACCGTGATTTTTGCTCAAACGGAGGAGTTTCATGAGATGAGGGAAATAATAATTAAGAAAACAATGATTGAAAGGTGTGGGACCGGCCACGGCTAGGGCATGGTCGGCCGACTAGTAGTCCGGTCCCGCGACACTTTTCCCTATGTTTATTATTTTTCATGAAACCGTGAGAATATGGAGAAACCGTGAGTTTTGCTCAAACAAGGAAAGTTGCTTGAATGAAGGAGTTTTCATGAGTTCATGAAAATAAATAAAATAAGAAAAATAAAGGAAGAGAGCGTGGGGGACCGGCCACGGCGGCATGGCCGGTGGGCCAGATCCCAGGCGCCTCTTTTTTATTATTTTCTCTCTCCTATTTTGTGTAGGATTCCTCGTTTGTCCATATTTTCGAATGCTCGTTCGTGCATTTGGGTGCTCATTTGTGCTTTATTGTTGAGTACACTTGCACCATTTTATTGGGCTTACTCGGTGATAGTCTAGATGCCCGATTGTTGAGTAATTATGAATTGTGCATCTATTACTAATCCATGAATTCAGCCGGGGAATTCAGGGAACGGGGTAATGAGATGAATTGGTTATCTATTACTAATCCATGAGTCAGCCGGGGATTCATGGAACTGAGTAATGAGATATAATAGATTATTTTCTAGGAATTCACTGCCGAATGTCATGGTAGAATTAACCTATTGTAGAATCGAGATACGAGATAGTTGAAGCATCATATTCGTTCTGAAAGGTGCATAGTCAGGCAACAACGTGCAGCGTTGTTAATATCCTGAAGGCGTTTAGCCCCCTCAACAAACAATTATGTAGGAGAGCTGCCTGAATCTATACACAGTCTCTCTACATAGTCAGGGAACAGCCGAGTGTCGCCGACGCCCGAAGGCGTTAAGCCCTCTCAACAAACAATTACGTAGGAGGACCGCCCAATCGTTCTTCTATGTAGAGGTGGGTCTCTCTATGTAGTCAGGAAACAACGAGTATCATCGACGTCCTGAAGGCGTTAAGCCCTCTCAACAAACAATTATGTAGGAGGACTACCCAATCATGTTATTCTACATTGAGGTCATGATGAAATGCGCAACATCGAACGCTCAGCTAGTGGGAGGCCTTTCGAGAAACATATTCATCATGGCTCTGAGAGGAACTCGATTAGATATCATGAAATGGTTCACGAATTGTAAAATATGAATCATCACATGCGTTCCTGAAGTTGGGTCAGAAACATGCAGTATCATGATTTTACGATTTTGACCTTTGTCGAAAATCCACCATCAACATTAAGTCCCCTGCTTAGTGAGGGACAGTCATGTTCCGTAGTAAGAATTAGATGGTGATTTTCCAGTCGAAAATTTAAGCAGTTGAACTCGGTCGTACAAAGGTATTTTCAGAATCCTCGATTTGCTCCCATGGTGTCACGTACAAGCCAATGCTCATGTAAGGATCCTGATAGTATGATAGAGCGCCATCCCTTGGGCGCGGAGAGATGAGGCACTGCTGATTTGGTCGGTCAAAAGTCCAATTTTGCTCGGTTTAGTGTTTACGGGCCCGAGCCCAAAAAGGAAATCCATATTTTATTAGGTTGTGGAAATAAAATTGATATAAAATGGAAGAAGCCCTAAAAAAATTAATTTTTGATTGACCGACCACCCTCCCTCTTCACCACTTTCACGCAAGCAGTAGGAGGATAAAGGAATTTTCACGCCGAAATACCAGTCGCCGGCGCCACCGACCACCGTCCACCGTCGAGTTTCCGCCCAGCCAGACTGTACGTGAATTTTTTATTTTTTTTTCGAAGTTCAGTTGTTCATGATTTGTTCAAAACAAAATTCAACGTGTGCATGTATGTGTAGGTTTTATGAAAAGTTGTTTTAGCAAATATACGCCCGTTTGTTCGTTAGTTTAAGAAACAGGCAATAATCCCTAATATGAAAGAGATACATAAATCCTTGAATAGACATGATTTAATTGCAGTAGAGAAAACTTTGTTTATGATGTTTCATAAAATCAAAATTCTACTTTCAAAGCTTGAACTTTCACACAAATACCTTTTGGAAACGTTCGTTTCGTAGTTAAAGTAATAAACAATAATCCTAAGATATTTTTGAAATAGACCTGCACTTCATGATAAAATTTTGTTTCTGATCTTTCAAAATTTTATTTGGAATATGTGGACCTTTGCAAAAATAGAAAAGACCCTCGTTTCACAAACCAACGCTCGTTAGAGCAAAAGAATTTTTTTTTAAATAATAACTCAAGTAAATATTTTTTTATTTTTTGAAAAAAATTTTTTACGTGAGTTCGAGTTTTTTTTTTTTTTTTGTTTGAAAAATCAAACTTGGATTTTTGAGTAATTGTTGGAAACAAAAAATTTTATGTGATAAAACAATGTCTATATGAGTTTCGTGATTTTATAGTGTGTGTACACACGATAAAAAATTAGTAAATATTCACACGAAGAGCTTATGTGAATTAATCATAATTTCGTGAAAAGTCAAATGTCGACTTTGAATAATGAGTGTTGCTCATCTTTGCAGGTTTTGAAGGAGCGAGCAAGATTTTCGAAGTTTTACGTTATTATCAAGTTCGTGAAACCGTAAATAGGTAAGAGTTGAGGATTACCATTTTGTAGACGCTGATATGAGCATCCTAATTATTCCGTTGTGCTTTAATTCCATTGTATTGATGAAATTCGTTGTATGAATGTCACAACAACTTTCCAGAGATGACTGATTCCCATAGTAGCACTGCTGAAGATGATGTTTCTAGGGATGAAGCTTCTAGTGAGGATGCTTATACAGATGTATCTTCCGTAAATGATGATTCCGAGGCTTCGGGGGAAGAAGAAGAAACTCCCAAAACCAAGAACACTCCGAATACTGATGATGAATTCTTCGTATTTCTGTATAAGCCTGAAATACGTCCCCCAGGTTCTTCGTTTCGGCTGCTCATAAATCCCAGAAGTACCGCTCAGAACAAATTAGTATCTCCTCAGGCGATAATTCGGTTCTGTTTGCAAGGGAAACACTATTCGCCTTCACATGTAGAATTCAAGCTCTCCCGAAAGCCTTTGACGGATTTTTCAGGATGGGCAAGACATATGCTAGGTTATAGCCGTGTAAGGTATATGTTGGATCGTGCACAGGTGACACGAGCTATTCAAGAAGTTGGAGAGTTAGTCATCCATCATGATATACCAGGTATGGTGGCCTTACTTGCTCGATGTGCATTTCTACTCATACTTTCATATGTAGATGGGGAGAGTTCGCCATCACCTTGGAAGATGTAGTCACTTTATTGCATCTCCCAGTTACTGGTAATTTCCCTGAAGAGCTCTCAGTCGAGGAAACTGCAATGTCTGACATATTTAAAGCTACAATGCATAGTTTCAACAAGTCACCCAAACTTCGCTATACTCGATGGTTGAAGCACTAGTGGCCGATAGATAGAACTCTGAAGAACCTGCTGACGGTACATTAACTATTGCTGCTTTCTTATGCTTGTGGCTCTCTAAAGACGTTTTTGAGGATAATGGAAATTTGTTGAAGCCATTTGTGATCCCCTTTGCTATTAAAATGGCCAAAGGTGAGAAACTTCCTATCGGTAGTCTGTTCTTGGGTTCGTTGTTTTCCAACTTAGACTCCTTAGTCATGGACTCCAGCATTTCTAACGGTTTCATGAAGGTTGAAACATATGTTAATACGATGTTTCTCCAAGCTTTGGTATGGGAGCACTTTGAAAGTTATGCTCTGATTCCTCGTAGTGTCTTGCAAGGACCGAATGTCGACACTCATCATGCTTTCCTTAAGGAAGATAATGCCAGGATTATGCGGTGGTCTACAAAGCAGCCACAACACAAGATACGCCTCACCGGTGTTTTAGACATTGAATCTGAGTTTAATTTTCGCCCATGGGTGTCAGTTCCTCCTCTATTCTCACAATTGATCACTTTCAATAATGCCGAAGAAAATGTCATGGTGAAATCCGGTGTTGGTCTGAGTGATGGAGAGAAATCCTTTATACTGAGTTGTACTCCTGGTTATTTAGTGTCAGTGATGCATGGAGAATTCCAAGTGGAAGAATACAACATCGACATAGCAACTCGACAAATGGGTCTTGATCAGTGTCCTCCGGGTTATCGAACAAATAAACCATCGTTTGAGCATCTGAAGGCTCATTTGGATTGCACACATGTGGAAGGAAATGATCATTTTCCTTGGATTGTAACTCCGACACATTGACTGCTTGTATAACTTTACAATGGATGCTAAGTCTTTGGTATTTTCCCTCTGATGACATGATCTATGATCGACCAAGATTTCTTTCTAGTGGTGAAAAACGCCTCCATAATGTTCATCCCCTTATGATTTCGGCAAGAGTCATGATAATCACATCCGATGTTGTGAGATCTTGGATTTCTCGCGATCTACCCATAAAAGGGGTTATCCTTATGCCCAGGAGATTTAAAATTCTTTATACCATGGCTTTTTTGTAAAAAGATTGTAAAATGTTTTTGCTATTCCGAATTTTGCACGTTTAGGGGTTGAAATCCATGAGTCCGATGAAGATGATGTCGATGTAAGTATTCATTTGTAACTAATCATGATACTTCTTGAATGAAATAATAATGATTATTGCTGATATATTCAGGAGGAAATTTTCCAACACGGTCAGGCTGTTCACAATGGTGGTGAGAAAGAGAATCTTCAATGTTTTGGTTGATGCCACAACTCTTTGCAACTTGTTTATCCAATTTACTCTTCATGAAATTTTTGATTTTGAATGAATGAATGAGAATCCATACGAATGAATGACATCCATGAAATACGTCATGAAGAGAATGGTATATCATGTCGCAACCTTAAATTTCAAAGCTTTTTTAAAGAATTGCTCTTGAGCAGTTTAGTCGAAATCTTATACTTCCGGGGGAAGTATAAAATCTTTGCTTTTATCCAATTACTATGAAATTTTGATATGTTGTAGAAGACATCCATACGAAGAGAATGGTATATCACACAACCTTAAATTCCTAACCAATTGCTCCCAGTTTTATGACTTCCACTTGACTTGTTGATTTGCTTCATGTCTTGAATGTATAATAAAGAACTTAGATAGTGTTAGATCACTTACATGCTGGTTTTGATGATTGCTTTTGGTTTCCATGCTCGAATTGCTCTAATCTCATGTAATCTTCGTATTAGGTACCGAATGCTGAAGTTGAGAATAATGGAGCGAATGATGATTCAAACCATATGGTGAATCGAGTTGATGATGTTACCATATCTACACCTCAATGCCATGAGAATGTTGCTACTGAAATTATCAAGGAGAATGAAGCTCAAATCATCATCACTTCAGAGATAGAAGAAACCGGACCCAGAATGGAAGAAACTGAAATTGCTCCCACAATTGCCGAAGCTGCTCCGATAGTTGAGAACCGTATAATAGTGCATGAATACCCTAACGCATGGATTATTTTGAGCCTCCATTCGGTGAGTCACTCCCATATCACACATCGGTTGGTGGATTTAGTGTTCCCATAGGGTATGCTGATATGTATGAGAAATTGTGGAAAATGTATGGTCACATTGTTGTCACCAAGGATCCAAAATGCAGTTACTTCTTGACAATGCAAGTAGGAACCATCTTGTGTGTTATAGATGATATACGAACCAGGCCTAGAAGTAATGTTACTCAAGATGTACTCTTTGATTGGGAGTACAACTTGAAGAAATCTGAAGAACTCGGCTTCAACTTGAAGTGGCTTCGTCAGAGGATCAACATCATCAGAGATGCAGTAGAGAACAATATACCCTTCACCAGTGATGTTATGGTGGAGAAAATGGCTAAGATCGCTGAATTGACTGAAAAGCTGGAGTTGGAGAAAGCGGCCTTGCAAGTCTTGGAGGATGCAGAGAAGCAGAAATCTTACTTTGCCGGCTTCCTTTAGTTTTCCTTTCCATAATCTCTTGAACCTTGAAATTCTGAGAGATGTGAGGTTTTATTTTGGTTTTGATTTTTTGATTGGTTTTGAATAAGCGAGTGATTGAGGATTTTCTTTTTGGAATTGATAGAGATTTTTCTTAAAATAAAGAACTTTGATAAATTGTTGAATTCAAATACCGAATGCAAGAATTGCAAACTCTTGGAGGAATTGAAAATACATGTGAAAGAAAATCCTAAAATGAAAATGTTGGGTGCTTCGAGAGTTCATGCCTTGAATACAAAACGCCTTGGGACGTTGAATGTTTTATGCGTCAAAAGCCTTTAGCCAGTTCTCATGAATCACCGGCACACTTGTCTTGCCCTTCATATCAGCCAATTTGTAGTATCCTCCAACTACTGACTTAGCAATCATAAAAGGTCCTTCCCAGTTAGAGTTCCTTGTGGAATGGAAATTACGCTTAGTTGACTTGAGAACTAAATTCCCTTCATGAAATTTGTTAGGCTTGGTTGCTCGTGACCTGAATATCTTCTGTTGGTTCGGAATTCCTCGTATAGTGGGATTCCATGTTGGTGGAGCTTTCCAATCCTGAGGCACATGTGGACACTCACGCAAGGGAGAGTACCTAGGATATTGGTTGTCGTGTTCAGTCATTATCCTAGCGATGATTGTGTCAGTAAGACGTTGGATTCGGAGAGGCTCTGCGTCTAACCACTTGGTGAAATATTGTTGAGGCGAGACTAACCACTCATAACGTTTGGTGATAGCTAAGTTGTGAGTAAGATCAAGTCCCCAGAACAAAGTAGCGTATTTGAAAGTTGGTAATATAGTCGCATTAGGGGGGATGAGACTTGCCTGAGTACAGAACCTCTTGACGAATTCATGCGCACTCTCTTCAGGTTTTTGTGTGAGTTCTATCAAGGTTTCGACTTTCCCCAGATGTTCGAATGGTGGATCGTCCTCCACTTCTTCCGAGTCAGAGCTTTCTTCAACAGAAAAATGTGCAATTGAAGGTGTTGTAGTTACCTTGTCAGCATGAATCCATGTCCGTCCAAGGATCATGTCATATCTTGGATCTTCTCTGATTATATGAAACTTGGTTTCTGACCAGGTTGATCCGACTTTCATTTTGAGGATAATGTATCCATATGCATCTCTAGATATTCCTTCGTGATCTATGTCTGCACTACACCAAATTCCCGGATTCGTAACGGCTTTGTAGCCGTTACAAAATTCCCGTTACAAATGGTTGTTACAAAAAATTCGTAACGAGCGCTAAGCCGTTACGAATTTTTTTATAGGCGTGCGAGTCACACGCTTGGTCACACTTGGGTCGTAACACCTTGAGTATGTGCGTGTGCCATTCACATGCGTAGCAGTATATTTCCACCCACGATCAGTTATACCAGAGGATATTTCCCCCCATGTGTGTGTCATTCACATGCGTGAAATCATTGGATATGCTAGCAGATAGATCGGGTTCACTTTCATTTTTTTTTTCTTTTTCTCTCTTATGCTCCTGCCTCTTTTCTAAACTCTCAGGCGATGAAACCCTAGTTTCTACCGTATCGAGAGGATAACTCTCATTCTCTTTCTTTTTCTTCTTCATTCTTCTTTTCTTCTTCTTTCTTCTTCTTCTGCTCTTCCTATGTTATTCTTATCTTGAAGTTCGAGAGATGAAAGTGAGGTATAGCTTGAGAGTATTATCATGAGGATGTTTAGATGAAGAAGGGGTTGGTGTTTCTGCTAATTATGAAGAAGAACAATAAATATTGTTGGTTCGTGATTGAATCAGGGAGATTTGGAAATTAGGGTTTTCATTTGATTTCGAGTTTGTATGGAATTGATGAGAGTATTGGGTTGTTGAGAATGATGAACAAAGAGTGTTTATGTTTAATTGAGTTATGGAGTTGTTATAATGAATGAGTGAGTAATTAGGGTTTCACAAGAACTCGGAGAAGCTACGAAAAATGAAATTGAAGATGAAGGAGATGATGTTTGAGAAAAATAGAAGATGGGTTTGATTTTTTTGAAGAGTCTGATTGAAGTTTGAGAAATTAGGAGGCGGGTATTTGGTGTTGATTGGTGTTGAACTGAGTTAGCAGTGAATATTGTTTATTGGAAGATAATGAATTTGGGTCTAAGGTAATCCTTTCATTTTTAATTGAATTGAATTTTATTCATTGATGTATGTTATAGAATCCAGTACATGTTGTGTTATTTGTTTTTGAATGGAAGATTTGAGAAGAAAATTAAGAGTAGAGTTTCTGGAATTAGTAATGGATTTGAACAGGTGATGTTATTGTCTTGAATTGAGCTGATATGGTGTTGTGGGTCCGAGTTGTTTAGTTGTGTTGAGATATCTTGTGTGGTGTTGGAGAGAACTAAAATTGGAATCAACTCTTGGTTTGATTATTGTGAACTCATGAACTTTGGGTCTGAGCTTGTGGTAAGTGGTATGGGGAAGCTATTATGAAGTGGATGTTTGAATTAGAAAGTTGTATGAGCTGGTGTTGCTAAGTTCATGTGATTGCTTATGGAGTCAGTGTAATGAACTGGACAAGGGAATTGGTGTTAGAGTATGAGTTATAGATGGAAAGGGTTATTGAGTTGAGATAAGTCTGGTGGAAGATGAATATGAATCAGGTAAAGGTTGAACAACCGTAGAGGATTATGATTTGTGTGGTTGTGGATGAAACTGAGGTTGATATGGACATGGCAAATATGTGATACAACTGTGGTAGTATTTGAAGATGAATGTTTGCTGAGTGATGTTGAACTTAGGTAATAGATTGTAAGAGGTATGGTTTGTAAGTGGTAGAAGTTATGTGAGATTACAAGGCAATGGATTTAGGGTGATTGTTTTTGTAATGTTGAAGGAAGATGAGTATTACAGGGTTGTTGTTTTAAGTCTAGTCAGTGAAGTTAAGAATTTGAAGACTTGGGTTGCATGCCTGAAGTTGTTAAGTTTTGATGTCTGAGTGGTGGATCCTTCAATCATAAATCTATTTAAGTATTAATCATTATAAGTTTTTCGATTTTTAGGGTTTCATCTTTTTTTTCTTCAATCGATCTGTTTTTTAGGGCTTCATTTCATCTATTTTTTTGGGATTCATTTCAATCGATCTATTTCATCTTAGTTTCGTTTTGTTAATCTTCTTCATATAAATCTAATTCGATTTCTTTTTTCTAATTTCCTGTTAGGGTTTGAAGACTTGAAGAACTTTGAAGAATTTTGAAGACTTTATGGTTTTATCTTAACTTTGAAGGTATAAGTTTCGAAAGATTGAACTGATTTTAGGGTTTTATCTTAATTTCTATTTTAGGGATCAGAATGTTTACATCTACTTTGTAAGCTTATTATTAGTTTGTAAGCTAATTTCAATAAGTTATAGTTTATAAGCTAATTTGTTGGGAAAATGAATACTCTTGGTTTCGACATGAAGTGCCATCTAGTTGCTATGCTGTTGTTGTTCTAAATAATTATTTAGATTGGGTTTCTTTCTTGACCTGATAGTGATGGGTGTTGTCATCATGTATAAAGAATGATTCCGTTGTTTGTTCATTTACACTTCTGTTGTGTCTTTTGGTGAGAAACTGTGATAGCTAGCTCTACCACTTGAAGAACTCGGTGACTTTGTTGTATTTTCAGGAGGGGTGAGTTTTTGACTCTTGACTAAGATAATTCTCATGGATAAGGGTACTGATGCTGTTGATGTAAGTTGATTACTGACCTACAGTTCTTCGTTGTATTCTCAAGCATATCCTAATGTCATAGAGATGTTTGGTCTTTTTATAATATCAGTTAGGTTAATCTGAAATGTAAGTTTAGGTTATTATCTTTGCCAACACCTTGGGTAGTGAAAGCTACTTGAATGAGAAGGCATATGAGATTTTCTTCATAGTAAAAATCGATGTTGAAACATAATGTGACCGAGAAATGAGAGGGGTTTTCTTCTTTAAGAGATATGTTTTGAGGACTCAAAAGTTTGATTTGTTGATATAAAATCCGACGACTGTTTGTGGGTGAGATGGGATGCACCATTTTATTGGTAAGTTAACTGAAAAAGCGGGGGTCTAACAACCACACCCAATATTTCGCTTAGCAATCTGTATGGACAAACTCCAATATACTTTCTAGAGAATCAACTAGACAGTCAGACTCAATCTAGATAAAATTACATCAACGAGTTTATATCTCAATCTCTCGATTTGATCTTTACTCAAGCAAATAGAAATCTGCGAGTCATTATCAAATAGAGATAACTTGGATGGTACCAAAGACCAATATCCAAGTGTCAATCAATTCAAATCAACAACCAAAAGGTCAGATATTCTAATTCATTGAACAACGCACAACCTGTGATATTTCAATTATATAAACAAATATAATGTGGAATAGAAATAACACAGATACTAGAATTTTGTTAACAAGGAAACCGCAAATGCAGAAAAACCCCGGGACCTGGTCCACATTGAACACACACTGTATTAAGCCGCTACAGACTCTAGCCTACTCCAAATTAACTTCGGTCTGGACTGTAGTTGAACCCCAATCAATCACACTGATCCAAGGTAAAATTATGCTCCTACGCCTCTGATCCCAGCAAGATGCTACGTACTTGATTCCCTTAGCTGATCTCACCCACAACTAAGAGTTGCTATGACACAAAGTCGAAGACTTTAATAAACAAATCTGTATCACACAGAAAAGTCTATAGTAATAGAAAAATCCGTCTCCCACGAATAAACCTATGAGTTTTGTTCCGTCTTTTGATAAATCAAGGTGAACAGGAACCAATCAACAACCCGGACTTATATTCCCGAAGAACAGCCTAGTATTATTGATCACCTCACAATAATCTTAATCGACGCAGCGAAAAAAAAATATTGTGGAATCACAAACGATGAGACTAAGTGTTTTTGATTTGTTTTTTATCTTGCCTATCGGAGATATAAATCTCAAGCTAATTATTTCAATTATACTCGTACGATAGAAATAACAAGATCAGACCACACAACTACAAGAAAAGTAGTATCGGTCTGGCTTCACAATCCCAATGAAGTCTTTAAGTCGTTAACCTGGTTTTAGAAGAAGAAACCCAAAGGTTAAAGGAGAATCAACTCTAGCTTAGCAAACTAGTATCACACGTAAAGTGTGGGGATTAGGTTTCCTAGTTGCTAGAGTTCTCCCTTATATAGTCTTTCAAATCAGGGTTTGCAATCAATGTTAGCTTAGTAACAAAGCATTCAATATTCACGGTTAGATGAAAACCTGATTAGATTCAAGCTAATATTTCTCAACCGTTGGATCGAAAACTTAGCTTGTTACACACAAACGAAATGTTCAATTTTGGGTTTATGAACCGTACCCAAACATTAACATTTGTTGGTTCAACAATAGTCAACCAAATGGTTAGCCATATGAACACTCTCATATCAACCATATTCTTCTTCACCATAACTAGTTCAAATGACTCAAATGAATTAGTTAGAGAGTTTTTCAATTGCTTAGATCTTATGTAACTACACAAGACACAATCGAAGCAAAAAGCGGTTTGATCACTCGAATCGGTTCATGAACTTTATAGCCACGGTTTGCAAAAGCATTCCTTAGTTTATATAAACATTAGTTCAAGAACAAACTGTTTTAGATATAACCTACTCAAGTTCGCGAATTGGGTTCGCAAACTTAAGCTCATGGAAGGAGTACACAAACTCCGGCGAAATTCTCGGGTGAGAACTTACGCCGGTTCGCGTACTTTTACGCTACTTCCATTTCTCTTGATCAACAAAGCTCGCAAACTTTGGTTCAAGGAATAAGGACTTATACATATATGTATTTCCACAACAATGCTTATATCCTACCAATGGTTATGTAATCTAAACTCTCTTTCAATCATTGAAACATTCTCAGAGAACGTCATATAGCCGTTATTCACAGACCATTTTTCGTCGTGCAATTTCCAAAGTGATTGAAACATATCATGACTTTCGTCACTAGGTAAAGATGAATTCGGTTAAAGCGAAATCTTGCCAACACATATTTCGAGAAATAGATAGGCGAGTTAAACTCGGCTCGAAATAGCAAATGTGTATAATGAAAGTCTATACGTCTAAACGACTTTTTGTCTCAAGAGTAGGAGATAGAGTAAATAGACTTTTGAGTGACAGATAAGTTCAAGTCTCCACATACCTTTTAGTCTATGAAGTTCCATCGGTTCCTCGAGTAGTCCTTCGTCTTATATGATGATTGCCATGGAGTTCTTGAGCTCAACTACACTTTCTATCCTAGTCCGAGACCTTTAGCTACATAGGCTAGAAATCAAGACTTATAGTTTTGATCACTAACATTGACAAACATGCTTGAGATAGCAACGCATGCGAGTTCGACCGAGCAATGCTCTAACATTAACAACTTGGAAAATTACTCATTTCTCATTCCACAGTTTAGTCATGGTTATTTAGCTGATGGAGTTCTTTTTGTTGTGTATAGACACGCTCAGGTACAACAATAACATGTATGCCTTGTAGATAAGATAGAATTAGTAGGATTGTTGTCATTCATGTGTTGGAAATCAGGTCAGAAATGTTTTCTTTTTAGTAGGATTATTATCATGGTTTTGATGTTGCGATCAAGCTTAGTACAGACAACAACAACTGTATTTGTATAATTTTGGTCGCCTATACTTTATCTTTTTTCGTACACACCCAAAGTAATAGTTTAGCTCATTTGAAATGTCTATCTTTAAAAGTTTCTAGCTCAGTAATAGTTTAGACTTGTTGTTCAGAGGATATGCTGAAATGGTTAGTATATAAATGTTTAAGTCACATAACTGATTGGTGCTCAATTTTGGCACAGTAGAAGAATTATATTGGGTTCTTGAATGTTATGTTTTTACTAAAAGTTCTCTAGTTAACCGATAAACTATGTTGCTGACACTCTAGGTTCTTGCATTGTCAATGAGAAGATTTGATTTAGAGACTATCTAGGTTCTAGGGGTCGTTAGATTTAGGCGCTTTAGAGCAATAATTAGAATTGGCAGGCTTTTTGATGAAAATGAAAATTATTTGTGTAAGATTTATTTGTTGTTATTAAATGTTGCATTGAGAGCCAATGGATGTTGAGGGTAGGATTGTGCTACAAAAGTTGCAATACAAAGTTAGGAAGGAATTATTATGAGAAGCTTCTAGTACCTGGTCTCAAAGTGGATGGGTGAAAGTGAGAGTCGATTCTTTAAGTGGCCAGAGTTGATTCTCAAAATATTAGCGGGGAAGGAAATGAGAGTGATGCTTCTCGACGGATCAAACCAAAACTTCTTGTACAGATGCAGGTATTTTTGATGATAATTTGTGAAATATTAAATCCTTTCTAGTTTAATATACGGGTATGTGATTGTTGGGCCTGACCTAATTATGTTGCTGTTAACGATTTAGAATTTGAATTTTTGTTGAAGATGCTATACATGTGTTGGTTGCAGTTCCACTTGAAGCTGTGGTACTTGTTTCACTTGAAGATGCTTACATTGATGTGTTACACCTATGTAATTATTGCTTGTTTGCATTTACTTGCTGCGTATTTTGAACATTATTTCTATTAGTCTACTTGTCATAATAATGCAGCCTGTTGTATTTTGCAAGATTGCCTACATCGAGTTTTTTGATGCCCAAGCTTTCAACAAAAGCAAGCCTGCAAAGGATATAAAGCTTAGCTGCAAGGGTGGAGAACAAAGAAGCTTCAAGATTTGTAAGTTGCGATTATTCAAGTTTTGTAGGCAGTTAGTAAGTTTCTGTGTTCCCTTAGAAGTTTGGAATCTTCCATGTATTCCCTTAGAAATTTTGATACTTAACCAAAAAAAAAAAGTTTGGTACTTAGAGAAATTTCAAAAAGTTAAGTTTGGTACTTAGAGAAATTTTAGTTCTTTTGTAATTTATATCTGTTCAGTTCTTTTGTAATATAAATCTGATATGAATTGAATGAATGTGATATGAATAGATTGAAGAAATTGTTGTTGAGTGTGGATGATGAATGTATGCAGGGTATTGAATTTAGAATTCCGGCTTATTTCGTGAGAAAATGAACTGTCGGCCAGCCTTGACCTGGTCAAGGTTGATAGCGATAATTTTTTCTTTATTACGAAAAAAATTCATAACAATTTGTAAGGCTTGTTTCAAACTGCCACGTAGTAACGTGTCTGGCCTGTTACTAATGTGCCACGTAATAACGGCTCGGGGATGTTACGACCACGTTGTTACAAAAAAATTGTAACGGCCCTGAGCTGTTACCACGTGTCAAATTCGTAACGACCCTCGGCTATTACTATAGCCGTTACAACCAAAATTCGTAACGGCCCCATTGTCGTTACAAAAAAAATGTAACACCCACTTTTGCAACAGGCAAGAGCCGTTACAACCCGTTTTATTAACGACTCAGTTCTGTTACGAATCCGAGAATTTGGTGTAGTGCTGAGACAGGAGCATGAGTGGCTTCTTGTCAAGTGATGCCTGCAGCTCTAAGAGTGTTCAAAGGAATAATATTGATATCTGTGCCGACATCGATTAGCACTCTTCTGAATTCATTTCCTTTGAGATGTACTCGTGTGAGCAGTCCCCGAGTCATACATCTCTTTGTCGGTGGCTGGAGGTTCAGGGAGTACTTCCGGGATAGATAAACATTTTCCGGACACTACATGATTCAGAGCCGCGAACAGGTCCTCTCTTTGAGCCTTTGACAGATAAAGCAATTCACAGACATGCTCGATTAACGATTGAACTACTTCTTTGACTGGTTGTTCACAGATTGCAAAGGTTCTGATCAGGAGAGGATTATTGTGCACTCCTTCAGTCCCCAGTTCTCCTGAATCAGCCTTTTCTTTGAATACACGTTTCAAGGTTCTGCAATCACTTGTCGAATGACTGACATATCTATGGAAGCGGCAGTAGCGCGGATTCTCCACTTCCTCCTCCGTCGGCTCTCTCCTGATGGGAGGTAATTGATCGCACCATCTTGGATCCAGACTTCCAATAACTCGATCACCTCTTCAATAGGGAAAGGAAAGTCTGGTAATTCCTGATCATTCTGCTAACGTTGAGCCGGCGCTTGTGCGTTTCGAGTTTGGTTGTCCTTCCTTGGTGCTTTCGTAGACGTTAGAGGAGCATTCTTATGTTGTTGCGTATTAGCTTTCCTTTTGCTCCCTTCAGCAACATTCATGGAAGGTTGAATATTGTATTGTTTGTTGATCAGGCGCCTGGTATTATTTTTAGCGTCTCGCGGCTTCTCGGCTTAGACGGTTTTTGTTCTTTCCAGCAAGGATGGAGCAGTAGTTGATGATCGCTTGGCTGCTTCATGGAGCTCAAAAAGTCCGAACCGGAGATTTTCAGCAAAGGCTCAGAGACCGGGATCATCCTGTTGATGCATAAGTCCACCAACTGTTGTTCAGTAACATTAGGGTGATGACAATCCAAAGCTTGGATTATGAACCTTTTCACATATTCATTCGGATGTTCAGCATTCTTCTGAGCCATTCTTCCTAAGTCGGAGAGAGTAACCTGTTCAGAGACAAAGAAATATTTCATGTAGAAGGCATTAACCATTTCTCCCCAACTAGCGATGCTCCCAGATGCAATGTTGTTGTACCAGGTGTATGCTCGGACGGTTAGAGTTTTAGATAATTCCTTCAGACGGACGACATAGTTATGTTCGTGCTCTCCTAGTGCCTCCATGAATCGAGAAACATGTTCTCGAACGTTTACTGTTCCGTTGTACAGTGTGAACGTTGGAGAGGTGTAGCATTTTGGGAGAGGGATCCTTTGTATAGCAGCAGGATATGGAGGTTGATGACGATGGACAAATGATGTCTTGTCTTTTCCTCGAGCCTCCATGAAGCGTTCCAGCTCTTCACGAGTGATGAATCATGCAGACTCCTTCTCGGTGGATTTTTTGCAACTTTGCAGGCTTCATTATCGTCCACCACATGGATTGGTGAAATTTCAGGGTCCGTTTCTTTAGCTTTTCCTTTCTCCGACCCTTCCTTAATTTTCTCTGAGATTTTGTCTGTGAGAGTTTTGAGATAATTGCATAGCTCCTTCTGAGTGGTAGCCATATCAGTTTGATTTTTGGCGAGAAATTCCTGGACCTTCATGATATCAGCTATGGTGGGTGGATTTTCTCTAACTTCCTCGGGATGCCGGCCGAAGATAGGATGATTTCCAGCGTTAGTTTGAGGAGGAGTAGTATCACCACCATTGTTGGAAGCAGGGATGGTTTCTGGAATACCATCATTGTTATTGTTGCTAGTGCTAGCATCGTTTGAATTTGTAACCAACCCAGACCTAAGACCAGCCATTTTGTGAAAATGTGAGTTTGCAACCGAGAGATTAATCTCCCACTGTGGTCGCCAATCTGTAGATGGGGAAAAATGGTTTGCTGGTTTTTTAGGGAAGTGAAGAGATGACGGTTTGAGCGAGACTCCTCAACCGAGCAAACTGCTTAACCTCACATAGATGCACTGCACGGGAGTGCTTTGAGTTCGAGAGATCAATCTGTAGGGCTCCGGCCTAAACCAAGTCAATGGCCGTTCCAGAGTCAATTCGGTCACAAAGAGGGAGATGGGTTGATATGTAGGAGGGAAGCTGAGAATTGTGGGATCAATGATGATCAAGGATTGTGGATGTGTTGAAAGTTTCTACAAATATGTGTAAATAAGTTTGATCGAGAGGACTTGTGTGTAGACGATTGTTCCTATTCAGTCATCGATTCAGAACTTATTTATATTGTCAGAAGAGCAAAACACCTTGATCCCAGTAAGTGTAACGGTTTCTTGAGTGAAAGAGTGGGAAAGTGGGAGATCGTGGGGAAATCAGTTCCATGTCATGCAGAGACTTGGTTGATCGTCCACCCACTACTTTGCTAACTCCCTCAACCGCTTGCACGACTTACTTATGTTTCTCATCGTGGATGAACACACGTGTTGTAGGCCGCCAGACCAAAACCCTAACTGATATCCCCCATGTGACGTGATTGATGTCTCCCGAGCGTGGAGTCTGCAAAGCAGACATGTATTTGATTGGTCAGTCATTGACTTATTAGATAGAGTATAAGTTTTGTTGAATCGAGCATAAGTGACGAATGCTCAATGATTCATGGATTGAACATTTTAGACGTACAGTTCTTAAATATTGCTCGTCTGAGCAAATATTGTAAATTCGAGCAACTGAGCAAGTATTGCTCGATTCGACGAATTACTGAATATTGATAGTTGGATCAATATTCGAGCAACTGAGCAAGTATTGCTGAATTTGATAAATTACTGAATATTGATAGTTGGATCAATATTCGAGCAACTGAGCAAGTATTGCTCAATTCGACGAATTATTTATTGGTAACGTGACCCATAAAATATTAATTGAAATATTGATAGACTACCAAATATTATATAATTAATCCAGATGTTGATTGCTGGATCAACATAAATTTATTAGTGTTTGAACTTGCTCAGAATGACGATCTGTGGAGCGTTTGTTCGAAACCCTAATTTTTGATCAATTGTTCGTCAATTGATGAATTACTGAAAATAGGTCACTGAATGAAAGAGGGACCGACCTCATGGGATGATGGACAACCATGTGATGCCAAAGTGCTCGAGTGAGCGTGCACCAAAGTCCTTAGTTGACCGGTTGGTGAAAGAATGATCAAATGCTGGTGTTGACCATTTATTAGAATAGTGCTCGTCTGAGCATTAGGTGATAAAACCTAATTTATGGAGAAGTGAGGGACCGTGATGAGTGCCAAATATTGCATATTTATACACCTTTTTATTGGCATTTAACTCGTCTTTTGTGCTCAGAAATCAGATATTATCCCAGATTCTGTGTTTTCTTTGTTTTCAAGAATAAATATTTGTACTAATTAGTTTTGTGTTTTTAGGTAGTAAATAAAGCTCGGAGAAATTGAGGAGTCAAAAGAGCAAAGAATTGGAGACGAGCGTCTATGGAGCAGAAAGCCAAAGCCCGCGCGCGCATCAGTGCAACTCAACAAGAAGCAATCCATCTACAAGACATGGGCTAGAGCAATACAAAACTCGGCCCACAACCCGAGTCCACAGCCCGATTCGCCCTGAGCCATTGAGATTTCTATCTAATGCATCCTACGGTCGCTCCGCCCCTCCCATCATCACTCGATGCTCTCGCTCAACACCAAAACCGCCTATATCCTGAGCCATTGAGATCTTCCACTACCCTAGATCCTACGGTCGCTACACCCTTCACATCATCCCCTGCTGTACCCGCTCAACACCAAAATTCCCTATACCTACCCCCCATCGAACCTACCCATTTCTCATCTTCTCTTATCTTTCTTCTCCCCAAAACCAGAGAACACCCTACCTCCACCTTCCTTCACCCATACCTGTTGCAGAGCCATCACTACCACCTCCATCTCCTGACAGCTTCAACAACTCCTTCAGCCACCTTCTCCGCCACCCTAGGTTCACCCATCTCTATCTTTAGCTTCTCCCATAACCTAGAAGCTAGGGTTGAGATGGTTGAAATTAGGGTTTTCTCCAACAACCCTTGGCATGGTCGATTCGGAGATGAAGTAAGGGAGGAAAGAGGTTTGGGTCGTTATCTTATTGCTAATTTGAGTGTTTGGAGAGATATAAATTGTTGTTTTGATGTGAGAGAAAAATATCAATTTTTAGGGTTAATTTGTATTTCAATTTTAAAGTCTGTTTATCATGTTTAGTATGTTCTAATTCCATTTGCTAGGATTTACATGAAGCCCTAATTCTTTGTTCGTTGTTCAAATGTGTTTGAGATTGTTCTTGAATGCTTAAATCATAAGATAATTTCAATTCTTGTACTTCAATACTTTACTTTCACAATGAATGCCATGTATCCATTGTAGCTAGGATAAAACCGTGTTGATCGTGTTTTAGCTCAAGCCTTAGAGATAGTTGCCAATCTCTTGACTAGTTGTGCTTAATTAGACAATTAGTGCTCTGGCTTGGTACTCTAGCTGTTAATTGAATTATCATATTGGTGAAACTCCTTAGATAAGTGATAGTCTTGACACATTGTCCTTATCTGTCACAGGAACAAGAATACTCAAACTAGTTGAAGCACATAACCTGATTTAGTGGTGGATTTGACAATCCTAGTACCCTTCATACTCTCTACTTGTAGTTCACTGTGATTTTATTGTTATAACCTACAACTTGTCGTAAAGACATTAAACAATCCCATATTTGTGACACTCCTTGCAAAATCGCCAAGAAGCCTTTTGATCATTCACACACACTCCATTTCTCTCGTGGTTCGACTCAGACTTGCCACCCTCTAAAGGCACCGTGCACTTGCACAGAACACGTAGGAAAACCATCTTTAGAAACCTACCAAGTTTTTGGCGCCGCTGCCGGGGATTTGGTAGTGTGCTATATTGATTACTTGTTTTCTTCACTCGAAATCCAATTCTCCCTGTACATTTTTGCTTTGAATCATCTCGTGATTTTCATTTTTAACCCCGTATATATGTGTTAGATTCTCTTGTTTTCTGCTATCCTAGTCATTGTAGCTTTGTTAGAATAATCTTTGTTATCTTCTCGTGCTAGTGTAACTTAGCTTAACTCGTATATTTTTGCATCTTAGTAATTTGTTGTTTCTCTCGATTATAGTTTAGTTTCAACTGTAATTTGTTAACTTTGTTTGAACTCGCTTAAAACCATTTGTAGATTTGCATCGTTTTTTAGCATACATTAGCATCCGTAGCTTACATTCTTAAGCCCTGCATTCTTCCATCTCTTTTTGTTAAACCTTGCATCATTGTCTCTCTATAACTTAACCTGTCATCTTTTGCTGAAGCTTGTTAAGTTTGTTATAACTCAGTAGCTCCTGTGAATATCTTGATGCATTCTGTAGCTTAGTATAATCCATCTTTTCATAAAATTTACAATTGGTTCATCTCAGTGCATCTTATCTCACTTCTTTGTGTGCTCTATCTTTCATCATTTTTGTTCACTGGCTTGGTCCATAGTATCATTGCACTTTGCTGTTATTATTATCATCTTGTGGCTCAACTTCTGCCTTAGGCATAACTCTGAACTTTGTCATTGTAGCACTAGTGCTTTCTTGCCTTAATTGTACAATATTGAGCACTTTGAAGCTTGTCAAGTTGAAGTTGCAGTACCGCAACATCTCGCTAAGCAAGCCTAGGAGGAGAAGAAAAGTGCAGGACAATAGTGGATTTGCCTAAACCCAGTTTTATACTTTTGGTGGTATTGTGTCTCAAACTCGCAATTTGTGTGTGAATTCAATTGGATGTATGTATGATATCACTTGTATGCATATGTATAATATGTGCATAATCAAATTGTCTTTGAGTAACTTTCCTTGTGCACTGTGAGCCATTACTCCTGGATGTTTGATAAGCCATATCTGTTTGTGAATCGTGCTCATCTACCATCTGCTCGTGCTCCGCCTCCACTAAAGTCGTTGAGTGTGAGTCGTAGTATTGCAAACTTGCCGCCATCAACTTAGCTAAGCCATCTGCCTTTCGGTTTGCTACACCTCGTTGAGCCAAGTGTTGATGTACACCTTGCATACTCGAGCATGTTGTAAAGTGCTGATGATGTGTTCATTTGTTGTTCATTTTCTCCATCTCGTGAAGTCTATATCTACATTGTGCTAATCTGTGATGAATGTATGAATGATATACCCTCGTTGTTGATACCTTGTCTTTGTAAAATGTTCAATTTGTGCATCTTGATAGCATGTGAGCAACAAACCCTTGCAATATCCGTAACTGTGGAGTGGCCCCGTGGTGTTTGAATGAGCCTTGAATAATCGAGTCTATATTAGCATCTCACTTGTATGCCACGCACTAACCCGGCCACATGCTTCACCTTGAGTGAGCACAACCATTACCCCGTGCACCTCACACAATTTTTGATTCTCCTTGCACCCGACATACCCGTCTTCGCACATTCCCAAATTGTGCATAAGCTGTGCTGTGTCAATTTTTCTGTGAGTTTGCATTGCTCTGTGCACATAACAAACCTGTAGTGTACAAGCTGAGCTACACTCAAATCTCGTGTCTTGAGATAACTCAACCAAAGACATAACCCGTGGCTGTGTCTTTGTGAAGACCAAGATAAAGATGTGGCCGTGTAATCTCCACTGCAATTTCAAGCACTTCTGTGTGCTTAGTTTTGAGAAATCAGGTGTCATTTAGTGTGAGATTGTTATTTTGTTGTGTTGTGTTTGTTCACATAAGTTTGCCTTTGTTAACCTGTGCAACAAACTGAAACCAAAACTGGGTTAGAACCCAGTTCCACTAGGCTTCCCATAAACCGAGCCGCCAAACTCGGGCTGCACATAAACAAAGCCCAACCACCGGGATGTGCCTTTCACCGGGCTGTGCCTTTTCACCCAACCTCGGGCTCGCACATAATCTGCAGCCACATAACTCGGACCAGCAATCACTCATCTCTGAAACCCACCCAATCACCTGGGCTTTACAACATCAAAAGCAATCTTTTGGGCTTGAGTCTTGTATTGGTGGGTCATTTTGAGTTTTGCTTATCTCGTGTTGAGCTTGATTGTTTGTTAACATGCTAGATGCGCTAGCTAGGCTATGATTGTGTCTTTTAGAGACCAAACAAATCGACTAGTTAGAATCCGCCGGAGACGAAATCGTAAGCATACCAGGTTCTTCAACAAAGCCCAAGCCCAAACTCCATCTCAAAAGGTAAACTATGGGTGATGAACAAAACCAACCCCATAGTCTCAAGGACTACATGTACCCAACTAGGGCAAGCCAGCCCTCTTGCATCATTCTCACAAACCGATGCTTGTCGGTTTGAAACCGAAGGCAAGCACCATTCACATGCTACCGTGTTTAGAGGGGTTGATGCCGAAAACCCTACCATCACGTGAGAGATTTTGAGGATATTTGTGGGACTCTGCGTTTTTAACCAAATGCCAGAGGAGTCCCTCAAACCGAGATTGTTTCCTTTTTCTCAAAGACAAAGCCAAGTCTTGGCTTCATGCCCTACAACCACAATCCATTAGAACCTGGGATGACCTCACAAAAAGAGTTTTTCAAAAGTTTTTCCCAAACCATAAGACGGCGACAATTCGCCAAAGTCTAAATGGTTTTGTGCAATTAGAAGACGAAACTCTAAAGCAAAGTACTGGAGAGATTCAATGAATTATTACTCCAATGTCCCCACCATGGTTTTGAAAAATGGAGACTCGTGCAAATTTTATATGAGGGTCTAGATGTTAGAACCCGAACCACAACAGTCAATGTGCAATGGTGCATTTATTAACAAGAGTGCCGATGACGCTGGACTTTCTTAATCGAAGTCGCCGAAAAGACTCAACAAAGGGGGAGTCCATCCGTGAACCGAGAAGGACTACCCCCGCAAACAATGTTCATAGAATCGAGTCCTACTTTGAGGGAAATGCAAAAATGGCATCTTTGGCCCTGAGAATAGAAATGCTTGAGTTTGCGAAGAATGTAAAACCTAATACTTGATAGGTGTAGAATACACCTAATTTACTATCTAGTAGTTTATGCTTTCTTTGCTATTTTTCTCAAATTATGTATTTTACGCTTGTTTTGAGTTTTATAGCTACTATGGAGTCACACGGAGGAAAAGAAGAAGAAGTTACTCTATTTTGAGCCAAAAGGGCAAAATTGTCATTTCATGGGCGATCACTATTTGGAACCCAGCCAAGGTTAAGGGTTACTCTCTATTGGAGGATTACTAAAGGAAGGACAAGTTCAAGTTAAGGGGTCGTCAAACCGGGTAGCCCTTATCCGTAAATGTAGTGCTATTATCACCGGTAAAATGGATGTATAAACCCAAACCCATAGACCCACACCCACACCCGTACTCCGAATCCGCCCCATTTAACCTTCACCCTAAATCGAGAAACACTTTTCTTTAACATTTTTCATTCTCACCTGAAACTGAGAAGAAACGCAGAAGCAGCAGGTGAGGTAGATGGCGATGACGCTACTGGCAGAGATGGTGGATGTTGGGTTCGATTCATCGAGAAGGAGGAGGAAGATGCAACGTCGGCCGTTAATCGAGAAATTAATTAGAGTTCGTGCAATTGAGGAGATGGGTGCTCAGAAGAACAAGCGGCTGCCGTGGAAATGAGATTGTCGAAGCTCGAGAGAAATTCATGAAAATCGATCTTCTGCCATGAATACATGAGATGGAAGAGAGGGTTGAAATCGAGATCGTAAGAAAGATCAAACTGAAATTAGGTTCGAATTGATGATTTAAGGTTTCACCGAATCGAGAGACAAGGAAGGAGTTGGTCTCTATGTCGAGAGATTGAGGAGTAGCCCGTTTGGTGATGTCAGAAGCTCGAGGTTTGATTCAAATTGCTCGAAGTGAGATGGAGCAACATTGAAAGGAGTCGATGTTGTTGTTTAGATTGAGTTCGGGGTGATAAGATGGATTGGGTCCGAGTCTAATGGCGAAATTGGGTGTTGGTGTTCAATAAAGCTATACAAATGAGGATTTTGCGGTGGATTAGGGGGATGAAACAGGGTGGTGTTGCACTGAGAACGGGTTAGTGAGCAACTGGTGTGGAGGCTCCGATGGTATTATGGGATGGCAAGTGTAGTGGATTTGAAGTCATAAATGTTGTGACTCAAGATAAGGCTCGATGGGAAGTTTGTTGGCAGGTAAATGGGAAGGCAGTTGCAATTGGAGATGAATAAGGATGCTGCTACAGTTTGATTGAGTACAGGCCTGGCATTGCAGCTGAGAAGATGGAAGTGGTGGTATCTGAGATGGGTTATTCTTAAGGGGTTTCCTTCTTGGTTCAATTGGTGCCATGATGGCTCTATTGGTTGAACTACTTACATGGCATAGTCGAGTGCAAATGAATTACTGATAGTGGGAAGATTATGGTCGGATTGAATCTCGAGGAAATGGAGATGAGAGTGATGTCGCAAAGAGTCATTGGCGCCTACATGACAAGGATAGAATGGATGATTCAAATTTGGGCAGATGGTGATGATGCGAGATAAGATGGGGAGTGGTTTATGGCTTGTTGGCTTTGTACGGTGAAATGTGAGTTGTGTGAGGTCAAAATGGTGCTCCTGTGTGTTAATACTAGGCAGAGCAGTAGGAAATTGGTATGAATGTGTTAGATGTATGCTTAGGTGTGTTACAGGTGAAGAGAATGGCCTGAAAGATTGGCCTGGGAAGTCCTGTAAACAATCAAACTCCTACGGTTTTTCATTACGGCGAGCTCGACTCAGCCGCGGCGATGACCGCCCGTAATCGAGCTTCGATGACCGATTCACCATCCAGCCAAACCGAAAACCAAATCGCCAACTAGGAGTCGACTCATAGCCGACTCAGCTCCGACTTCCCATCCTTGACCCGGTTGATCTTAAAGACCGTTAGTCCTAACGGAGGATCGACGGAATATTCCGTCGAATATTCCACCGACGAGAAATTTTCAGGTGGCCGTGGTGGATTCCTGGCCAAATTCCTACCACAATCCCAGCTTTTCCGCGAGCAAAATTCCGCACTTTTCTATGGACTTCTCTCATGGGTGTGAAGACTTGGGCTAGAATTGGATGGAGAATCGGACTCAAATTTGGAAAGAGAAGATGGAAGAGTTGAGAAAAGCTTGGATTTGGAAATTGAATTGCAAAAGGAAAAGGATTCTAATCCTTGGAAGAGTTGGAGAATATTGAAGCCTATAAATAGAGAAGTTTTACACACATCTCTACACACACAACACTTTTCTTTTCTTATTCTTTGTGTGAACTCCTTAACATGAGTAGATAATTTTATTGATTGAGGATGAATTCTAGTTCTTAACATATGATTTTAGTTTTTGTTTTCAATTCTATCTTGAAGTTTTTCACATGATTATCGTTTGTTTTTACTAATAGGAATGATCTTAAAGACATTCATGATTGATTGATAGATTGTTTGGGTGGCCAACTAAATTGATTTGTTAATTTGATCTAAAGCTAGTGAAAGTTAGGAGATAAGTAATCGCTTCTTGACTCTTTACATAAGTAGCAAACACGAGACCTTGCGGAGGGATTCCGTGGAGCAATTGTGTGTAGAAACAACGTTAGCAAGTAGACCTTGATCTAAGAGTCTAACTACTAATATTAACCTAATAAGTTCATAAATCTTAATGCGTTTATTTAAATTACATCTAGAGTGAGCTACTACTAGGTGGTTTGGTAAATAGAATCCGGTAGTCGAGAACTTCCGTGTCCTGATACAAGGGATTTAGGGTTTAGCACTGAGCTAGCCGCTTTACCTACTTGGATAATTTGTGACTAATAACAAGTAGAAAAGAACATAACTTGATTCATTGTTTCGTAACGAAGAAGGATTCCTTGATCTTATCTCTCGTATTGCTTTTAACTTTATCTTTTAATTGCTTTGTTTATTTTCTTTTGCTTTTTACACCCCTTCGTGACAATTTTTACAACTAGAATCTCGTGCTCCTCGTGGATCGACCTTGACTACCCTATATTACTTGTTAATTAGGTAGTAAAGTATTAATTAATTTGTTGTGGTTACGACACGCATCAAATTTTGGCGCCGCTGCCATGGGAGCAAATGGATGATTTTAGTTGTTTTTATTTTTCTTTTTGCTTTATTCTTGCTTTGTTGGATTCTATTCCGTATCTAACTTGGTTTTTGAATCTTATTTCGAAGGCCGGATTTCCATGTATGGTGGACAAGAGCAAGCATATTACAACAATCAATACGGTTTTCAACCTCAACATTATAGCAACTTCCAACCATCCTTAGGATACAATCAAAACCAATCTTTTGGCTATGATCAAATTTCTACGTAACCTTATGGATATTCTCATACATATCAACAACATTATGACTGGTATGTAAGTGGACAATCACAAGGATGGGAGGATAGTTTTGTTTATGATCGAAAACTCTAGTTTTGTAGATAAGATGTCTACCATGATTGGGGATCTTCAAACAACTGCAAGAATCACTACAAGACCAGCAACCCTATGTTTGGGAGGAACCACGTCGAGACGGCATTGCTAAAGAACGAAGAGACATGGATCAATACAAGGAGGATAGGGATAAAGAAGAATTTTGCTATCAAAGCAATAACTATTCTAATGTGCCTATGGTGTGTAATGAATATTTGATCGATGATTATGTTGGAAAAGGCCAACCTTTGGAGACTTTTGATGACGATAGTGTAGCTTACTCGAGCCTTGATCTTAATAATGATCAAGAACCTATTCAAGAGGTAGAGCTTGAGGAAGATGCACTTAGTGCTTGGAAAAAATTTCTTAGGGAAAGATATGAGTCCGCGGAAGTGTATGAACGTTGCAACAATGAGGAAGTTATTCCAACTCCGGATCATAATAACGATCCTTCGCCTATTCAAAAGGAGGAGATTGGGTGTGACTTACCGATTGTTATAAACGGTGTAACACCCGCACATGAAGATCTTATAATCTATACCGATGAAAATCATTTTAGTGAATGGCCCGATTCCGATGATGAGAATGTTGAAGAGATGATACTAGAGGATGAAACCACATTGATTGATTTCGTGGAAGACCCAATTGAACTTGCGAATGATTTTAATGATGCTGAGACTTTGGTTAAGGTAGAAAAACGATAAGAATGGTTGCAAGGTTTAATAGAGGACCACGATATACAAGAGGTAAGTAATTCACTCAATTTTTTAGGGATGAGGAGGATTCTATAATACAAGAGATTGTGCAAGGTTTGTCTAACCCTTTGCATATTGATTCTTCTCCTTTACCTCTTATTGTTTTGAATGTATGTGCTTCAAAGTATTTTTGGATGATTTTGTTTCTAAATATCCACCATTGGAAACACTTGATGCTAACACTATGCAGGTTTGCCAAGAAGAATACATGGAAGTTCCAAAATTCTATATTCTTTATACACTTCCGAGTGTGGACGAAATAAGTGTGGGGGAAATTTCTATCGAGCGATAATTTCACTATTGTTTTCTTTGTGCTAATATTTGTATGGAGTTATTGTTTTCAAAATGTGTATTATGGGTGGATCCTCAAATTTTCGATTGTTAGTATATGGGGAATGAATCATGCAAGAGCTAAGTCGGGCGTCGACTTTAAAACAAGCGCTTAATGGGAGGCAACCCATCGGTTTTGTATTTCTTATCCTTTTGCTTTTTGTTATTTCTTTTTCTTGTTTCTTATCATGTTAAAATTTCCCACCTTGACTTTACTAGGAGGATTCAATTACATTGAGGACAATGTAAGGTTTAAGTGTGGGGGAGTGGTTAAGCATGTATTTAAAAAAATTACAAAAAAATTAAAAAAGTTTAAAAAAAAAAAAAGTTTTACTTAAAACTTCAACTTTTAAAGATTTTAGAGTCACTAGCATACTTCTAGGTATGTTTACATAGAGATTTTGACCGACATAATTGAACTTGGAAATGTTAGAGAACTACATTCGGATTTCTTGTTTGTTTGAGTGTTAAATAATGGATTTAATCATGCCGGTGATGCGAATTTGGTGCAGGGAGAAATGCGTTATTAGAGTTGCTGATCAATCATTAGTGGAGACTACCCGTATTCATATCATGTGAGGCACCGACCAGAAATTAAAGAGCTTTCTTTTGAGTGTGTGTCACCGTAAGTAAATTCCGGGTAGAATGGTGAGCTACCCAACCTCCCACCAATAGAAGCACTACTCTTTGATCTCTTGAGTGCTAATTTTGTCAATCATAAGGGTGACGTCTATGGATGAAAGCTTCCTTCTTGTAGTTCGATTTGCAGTTAGCACCATTTTCTCTCTCGACAATAACGGATCCATAGAAACACCATCATCATCAACAAGGAGCGACATCAAAATCTACAAGGAAAGTTGGAAAAGTTTAAGGTTTATAAGCAACGGAACGAGAAAAAGAGCAAATTTCAAATACAAGTAAAAGCAACATACAAAGTGCAGATTTTTACATATATGTTGAAGACTTACAATACAATGAGGTAATTTTATATCCAAGTATGAAGACTTATTCATGAAAGCGAAGAAAATCAAAAGGTGAGAATTTTTGAAGTTTATGATTTCAATACGATACAAGTTGTGAAGAATCAAGTGGTAAAATACTTCTCCCACGGCCATGGTTTTTTTTGTATTTAATTTCTCTTGTTTTGAAAAAAAAAAAAAAAAAAAAAAAAAAAAAAAAAAAAAAGAAAAAAAAAGAAACAAGAGAAATATTTGTTAATAAGCCGTGGGAAGGAAAATTTATAAGGTAGTTTCAAGCGACAAGGATTTTAAGGTAAAAAGAGTTACAAATTGTTAAGAATTTATGAAATTCAAGGGTTTATCATCAATAACCGAAGACGAAGACCAAGAAGTTAAAGACGAGGAGCGGAAGACGCCTTATATGATGCCGTGAGAGTGGTGTTATCATAATTGGCGATCGGATGTGAAGGTGAGTAAGTAATCTCATCCTCGATAATAAATGGTTGATTTCCTTTCTTAGAGATCGTTAAAAAATGGTTTTTCAAAATATTAAAAGATGTGGGTTTTTAAAAATATTTCTAAGTTGTCCTTCCCACCATTCAACGTGTCGCGGGAATTCTCTCTTCATTCCTACCTGCACACATGTGAGAACCATAAAAAAAGCCGTCTTTTTGAGTGCAATTATCATAAAATCCTTTTTGGTGAGGCAGAAGTCGAGGCGAAATGCTTATTGATCGTTTCTCAAACACGCGTTCTCTCATTATGGTGTGGTTATTTCTCACTCAACATTTAAGAACGAGAATATGTTCTTTAGTATTTCTAACTTCTTATTACTAGCATGCGTAAACTCTATGTCCTCATAGCTTTTTGGATGCTTGGGACGCTTGAACGCTTTGAAGTTGTGAGTTTTTAGTTTGATTTGCTCGAGGACTAGCAAAGTCTAAGTGTGGGGAATTTGATAGGTGTAGAATACACCTAATTTACTATCTAGTAGTTTATGCTTTCTTTGCTATTTTTCTTGTAAATTATGTATTTTACGCTTGTTTTGAGTTTTACAGCTACTATGGAGTCACACGGAGGAAAAGGAGAAGAAATCACCAATTTGAGCCAAAAGGGCAAAATTGTCATTTCATGGGCGATCACTATTTGGAACCCAGCCAAGGTTAAGGGTTACTCTCTATCGAGGATTACTAAAGGAAGGACAGTTCAAGTTAAGGGGTCACCAAACTGGGTAGCCCTTATCCGTAAAATGTAGTGCTATTATCACCGGGTAAAATGGATGTATAAACCCAAACCCATAGACCCACACCCACACCCGCACTAATCCGCCCCATTTAACCTTCACCCTAAATCGAAACACTTTTCTTTAACATTTTCATTCTCACCTTGGCGGAAGAAACGCAGCGGAAGTGAGGTAGATGGCGATGACGCTATCTTGTGAGATGGTGGATGTTGGGTTCGATTCATCGAGAAGGAGGAGGAAGATGCAACGGGCCGGGCTAATCGAGAAATTAATTAGAGTTCGTGCAATTGAGGAGATGGGTCTCAGCGAAGAACAAGCGCTGTGTGAAAATGAGATTTGGCTGCTCGAGAGAAATTCATGAAAATCGATCTTCTGTTGAATACAGAGATGGAAGAGAGGGTTGAAATCGAGATCGGAAGAGTGACATTGACACTGAAATTAGGTTCGAATTGATGATTTAAGGTTTCACCGAATCGAGAGACAAGGAAGGAGTTGGTCTCGATGTCGAGATTGAGGAGTAGCTGTTTGGTGATGTTTGAAAGCTCTGGGTTTGATTCAAATTGCTCGAGTGAGATGGAGCAAATGATTGAAAGGAGTCGATGTTGTTGTTTAGATTGAGTTCGGGGGTGATAAGATGGATTGGGTCCGAGTCTAATGGCGTAAATTGGGTGTTGGTGTTCAATAAAGCTATACAAAGAGGATTTTGCAAATGGATTAGGGGGATGAAACAGGTGGTGTTGCACCGAGAACGGGTTAGTGAAAGCAATCGTGTGGAGGCTCGATGGTATTATGGGATGGCAAAGTGTAGTGGATTTGAAGCCGCAATGTTGTGACTCAAGATAAGGCTCGGATGGGAAGTTTGTTGGCGGGTAAATGGGAAGGCGCAACAATTGGAGATGAATAAGGATGTCAAGTACGCTTTGATTGAGTACGTGCTGGCATTGCAAACAGAAGATGGAAGTGGTGGTATCTGAGATGGGTTATTCTGCAAGGGGGTTTCCTTCTTGGTTCAATTGGTGCTGTTGATGGCTCTATTGGTTGAACTACTTACATGGCATAGTCAGAGTGCAGCTGGAATTACAGTAAGCTGGGAAGATTATGGCTGGATTGAATCTGAGGAAATGGAGATGAGAGTGATGCTGGCAAAGAGCCATTTGGCGATGCCTACGAGACAAGTGATAGAATGGATGATTCAAATTTGGGCGAGATGGTGATGATGCGGATAAGATGGGAGTGGTTTATGGCTTGTTGTCATTGCACAGAAATGTGAGTTGTGTGAGGCTGTAAAATGGTGCTCCCGTGTTAATACTAGAAGAGCGGAGGTAATTGGTATGAATGTGTTAGATGTATGCTTAGGTGTGTTACAATTGAAGAGAATGGCTCAAAGATTGGCCCGAAGTCCTCAGAACAATCGTAACTCGGCGGTTTTTCATTACTGGCGAGTCGACTCAAATACGGCGGCGGCTCCTCACGAGCCCCGGATGACCGATTCAGCCGATCCACCACTGAGTAAACCGGGGCCACCAACTCAGGGAGCCGACTCATAGCCGACTCGCCGCCCCGACTTCCCATCCTTGACCCGGTTATCATTAAAGACCGTTAGTCCTAACGGAGGATCTGACTAATATTCCGTCAATATTCCACTGAGCGGAGAAATTTTCAGGTGACCGACGCGTGACGGATTCCTTGGTCAAATTCCCCCACAATCCCGCTTTTCCCACAGCAAAATTCCTTAATTTTCTATGGACTTCTCTCATGGGTGTGAAGACTTGGGCTAGGAATTGGATGGAGAATTGGACTCAAATTTGGAAAGAGAAGATGGAAGAGTTGAGAAAAGCTTGGTTTTGGAAATTGAATTGCAAAAGGAAAAGGATTCTAATCCTGGAAGAGTTGGAGAATATTGAAGCCTATAAATAGAGAAGTTTTCTACATCTTTTACACACATCTCTACACACACACACTTTTCTTTTCTTATTCTTTGTGTGAACTCCTTAACATGAGTAGATAATTTTATTGATTGAGGATGAATTCCTAGTTCTTAACATATGATTTAAGTTTTTGTTTTCAATTCTATCTTGAAGTTTTTCACATGATTATCGCTTGTTTTTACTAATAGGAATGATCTTAAAGACATTCATGATTGATTGATAGATTGTTTGGGTGGCCAACTAAATTGATTTGTTAATTTGATCTAAAGCTAGTGAAAGTTAGAGATAAGTAATCGTTTCTTGACTCTTTACATAAGTAGCAAACACGAGACTCTTGAGGGATTCCGTGGAGCAATTGTGTGTAGAAACAACGTTAGCAAGTAGACCTTGATCTAAGAGTCTAACTACTAATATTAACCTAATAAGTTCATAAATCTTAATGCGTTTATTTAAATTACATCTAGAGTGAGCTACTACTAGGTGGTTTGGTAAATAGAATCCGGTAGTCGAGAACTTCCGTGTCCTAAGTGATACAAGGGATTTAGGGGTTTAGCACTAGCTAGGCTGCTTTACCTACGGTTGGTGATAATTTGTGACTAATAACAAGTAGAAAAGAACATAACTTGATTCATTGTTTCGTAACGAAGAAGGATTCCTTGATCTTATCTCTCGTTATTGCTTTTAACTTTATCTTTTAATTGCTTTGTTTATTTTCTTTTGCTTTTTACACCCCCTTTCGTGACAATTTTTACAACTAGAATCTCTTGCTCCTCGTGGGATCGACCTTGACTACCCTATATTACTTGTTAATTAGGTAGTAAAGTATTAATTAATTTGTTGTGGTTACGACACGCATCAATACCCCTACTC